>CAUYLG010064770.1:0-42395 GCA_963573385.1 Cacajao melanocephalus
GTCCCTCTCATGAAATGTGAGGATTATGGGAACTACAATTCAAGATGAGATTTGGGTGGGAATACAGCCAAGCCATATCAGTTCTTTCACACGATTGTTAAATAGTCAAAGTTAATGAGCAGCTTTTAAATGCAGAGACAATATGGATCAATTGAATAAAATTGAGAGTCCAGAAAGAAGTCTTTATACCATAATCAATTTATGTTCAACTAGGATTCCAATGCAATTCAATTGTAAAAGAATAGTATTTGACAAAAGCAGTACTGATAAAATCATTCATCAACATGCAAAGTATAAATTTGGACATTTACTTTATACCATATACAAAAATCAACTCAACATGCATCATAACCTAAATCTAAGAGGTAAAACTATAAAAATTTTAGAAAGAAAAGAATTTGCAAATATTCATGACTTTGGGTAAGGGAATTATTTCCTATATATGACACTAAATATATATGCAACAAAAGGAAAAAATAGATAAATTAATTTTATAATTAAAAACTTCTGTGCTTCAGAAAACAACATCCAGAAAGTTAAAGAACAATCCATAGAATAAGAGAAATTATGTTTAAATTATATTCTAATAAAGGATATCCCTCTAGAATATATAAAAACCCTGCAACTTAAAAATAAGAAGATTTATAATATAATTTTTAGATGGGCAAACTGTTTGAATATACATTTCTCAAAAAAGAAAAAATCCAAATGACCAATAAACACGTAAGAAGATGCTTAACATCATTAGTCACTAGGGCATTAAATCAAAACCATAATGAGACACTACCTCATACCTACTCTGACTGTCATCGAAAACATAAACAACATCAAATGTTAAGGATATAGAGAAATTAAAACCCTGATACATTTTTGATAGGAGCATACATTTTGCAAATTCTTCAGGAGACAGTTTGTTGTTCCTAACCTAAACCCTAAACATTGCATTACTATATAACCCAGCAGTTTTACTACCATGTATGTAGCCAAGAAATTGTAAATATATGTTTACAAAAAAATACAGGAATGTTCATGGAAGCAATATTCATACTAGCTAAAGAGTGGAAAAAATAACCTAAATGCCTATCACATGATGAATGAATAAACAAAGTGTGATATATTCATACAACAGAATATTTTTCAGTCACCGAAATGAATGAAGAACAGATATATTCTAGAACGTTGCTGTAACTTGACAACATTATGCTGAGTAAAACAAGCTAGACATAACAAACTACATGTTGTGTACTTTCACTTTTATTAAATGTCTACCAAAGACAAATAATATCAACAGAAAATTGATAAGTCATTGTCAAAGAATGAAGAGAGGGCTGAAAAGGAGTCATTACTGCTGATGGATACCAGATTTCTTTGTGTTCTGATGGAAATTTTCTAGAATTAGTGGTTATATTTGTAAAACTCTGTATATACAAAAAAACACAAAGTTATTCATTTTTAAAGGTTACAATTTAGGACATGTTGTATCTCAATAAAAAATTATATACAGCTTCACAGTAAATAGCTTAAATTATTCATAATAAGTAAAGTATATATAGCCTTTTTCAGAAATCATAAAATGAATTTTTTTGTTGTTTAGATTGGCTGAATCAATATTCAGTTCTCTAATTCCCTTGATTTGTGTTGAAAAATTCATTACATTTTCTGCATGACATGTAATGATGGATACCTGTCATTATTAATTTATCAAAACTCATAAAATTTACAACTCCAAGGATAAACTCTAATATAATTTATGAACTCTGATAATAATGTATCAATGTATCAAAGTTAGTTCATTGATTGTAACACAATTTCTACTCTGATGGGAGACGTTTATGATGGGGTTAGCTATGATTTTATGAGTGGGGTGTATAGATGAACTCTCTGTACTTCCTGTTTTTCTGTGAACCTAAAACTACTTTTTTAAAAAAGCTATTAAAACATGACACATTGTATTTGACCATGCAAATCACCTTTATAATGGATACAGCTAGAAAGGCATAAAGACCTCCTACTCAACTATGAATATCTAATTACATCTGTATGATTTCTAAAGTCTCAAATAATGTTCATTTCTTTGCACATTCTCTTAAAGTCAATTACTACATTAAAAAAATCTCTATGTTGTATTTTGTGTTTACTTTCATCTAACTTCTAAAATGCACTGAGATATAAAAGGAATAAACTTGAACCCTCTCCTAACCTTATATTATTCTTCAAATAAATGGATTAGAAGATGGCTTTATCTGGAAAAGGGTAATATTTAACATTAAATCTCCAAATCCATAAATTTTCACAATAATTGTGGTTTAAAAAATAATTTATCATTTATTACTAGTGAAAGATTTGAAAAGATCATTTTGTTCTATATCTCTTCAATATCTATGACTACTTGACTTAAATATTTAGGTGCTAATTTTAATTTACAGGTCATTTTCTACCAAGACATAGTCTGCAAAACTGTAGCTAAACTGAAAAACAATGCAGTCTTATATGTTTTAAAGTTACAATCTGGTTTTAAATTTCAATAAAGAATATCTAGAAAATCATCAAAACTCCCCAGCTTATTGTTACTGAGTTTCATAAATGCCATAATTAACACCATCTACAATTAGGTCAAATTCCTGCTGTCATGTAACTTTTTAATCCAAGAATAGGTAGAAGTTTCTCACAGGAAAATGTAAAATAGACTTTAATTTCAAAAAATTCAATATGATTAACATTTTAAGCAGCTATTTATATAATTCTGAGATTATGACTCATATTAGCCATTTTTAAATAGTTTAGAACCAGAACATTGTTCTTATCAGAAATCTCAACACTTAAAAATAGACAAGTTGCTCTGTTTAAATGGGAATAAAGGTGGGCATTTCATGGACTTCTGGGATTACTCTTATGCCTTCATCCCTGACAAAGTTTCTCAGTTACATCATCTGGGCCCTGAACGTCCAACTTAGACGTTCCAAAATCATGGATATTCAAAACAAAATTTTAGCCTTTGACTTTCTCCTGTGAGAAAAATGTTATAGGCCTTCAATTCCTTGTCTATATTGGTTAGGAATGGGTTCAACTTTAAGCAAATAAATGCATAGCTTTATTAAACCATTAATTAATCGTTTAAAGAAAGAACCATTTTTCCTCATAACCAGGGAGTCTGGATATAGGTAGGTAGTTGCCCAAAGATGCCATCACCAATTCAAGCTGTTTCTAATATTCAGATTCAAAAATCCTTGGCCATATTCAAAGTGGAACTAAAAAAGAGGTTGAAGATAAATCTTTCCATAGGTAGAGTTGAGTGGGGTTTTTTTTGTTGTTTGTTTGCTTGTTTTAAAAGAAGCCACAGTTTCTTCTCAGTAAACTTCTGTCTTGTTGGCCACAGTATTTTTACTTTCTCATCCTTACATTAATCACAGCTATGGTGGTGAGTTTTCATGACAGATTTGCTAAATAATGATTTATTCTTTTGGGATTCATCAATCGGAGATCACTTGGCTTGATCCTCTATGCAAATATACCATAATTATGTTATAATTTTAAAAAGATGTGTTTGGCAGGAGGATATGTCTGTGGAATGGGCTACTGCAGTGTGCACCAAACATCCTGTATGACACAATTACCCTTCTAAATTCTCTAAAACATTAGCAAATTGGAGAGTTCAAACTCATATCAATATTTGAGGTGCTCTCAAAAATGTCAAGCATTATATTTTTGTGAACTTTAATGTTCAGCAGGGTAAAGAAATTATCAAAACTCTGCTTCAGATCTTGGTGGCTTAATAGAGATTATCTAGTTCCTAAAATGAGAAAATTGTGTAAGGTGAAAGGAAAAGCAGCTTTAGATTGCACAGTGTTTTGGGGATTATGCTATTGCATAGGAATACTATAGGAGAGCAGATTATGATTGATAGATTAGATTAGAAATCCATCAACTTAAAGTGATAGAATTAAACAAGTAATGAAATGAAATGAGTTCTTAGGGCATAGAAAGAGAAGGAAACTGCGTTTGAGTTCTTGAAACTAGAGCTTAGGAGGAGTTGGTGATAGGTGGTTTGTTTGAGAGGTGATTTCAGAAAGCATTGCTAAAGAGTATGATGTAGAGAAAAATAAATCTGGTATCAGCATGCATTAATGAAGCCAGTCTTATAGGCAGTGGAGATTGGGAAGGTGAGTCCTACTGGAATTTCCAGAGACCCAAATACAATGTTTGTCTGAAGAATGAGAGGACAGGATATTATCCACTGTCTCTCCTATTCTTGAGGGTTCTTCTGTTCCTCTGTCACTGGCTACCAGAGTCGCAAAGAAGGCACTGGCAAACAGTAAAAAGGTACTCAATACATCCTTGTGTTGAGATTTTGCTGGACTCAAATAAGCCTGAGTTGACAGTGTCTACCGTAACTTCAGCTTCACATAGCAGTGAGCTAAAAACAAATAATGTATGCAAAGCACCAGAGAAGTGCTACGAAATGAATAAAAGTTTTACAGCCTATCCAATTTAAAGATAAATTGTTATGCATAATGAAATATGAAAAATATTGTTTTAAAGCAAAGGAGGGGAAAAAAAGAACTATTGACAATACCTCATTTGCTGGTGAAGACACAATCTATGTTATTGAAAGCTCTCAACAACCTGAAGAGGTAGGTATTGCTGTCTACATTTCAAAGAGAAAGTGGTCTCTTTAGATTCTCACAGGTAATAACAAATAATTCTAGAACATGAACCTTACTTGCCTGTAATATTTAACTGCTTGTTCTTAAAATGCATGTATATTTTCTTGAGCCAATTAAGTCCTTACCTAAAGTAAATTCTGTTATAAGTTTCCTGTTTGATACAGGCAAAACACAAACTTTTTTGCTAACTTCAGCTTTTTATTTAGGTGCAGGGGATACATGTGTAGCGTTGTTACATAGGTATACTGGACCCAGGTGGTGAGCATACTTTCCAATAAGTAGTTTTTCAGCTCATGCTTTCTTCCCTCACTTCTACCTCTAGTATTCCATAGTATCTATTGTTCCCATATTTATGTCAATGTATGCTCAATGTTTAGCACCCACTAATAAGTGAGAACAGGAGGTATTTGGTTTTTCGTTCCTGCATTAATTTTCCTAGTATTATGGCCTCCAGTTTCATCCATGCTGCTGCAAATGGCATGATTTTATTCTTTGTATGGCTGTGTAATATTCCAACACTCTCTTTGCTTTTTCCACCATTGATGGGCAGCTAGGTAGATTCCATGTCTTTGCTATCATGAAGTACAGTGGTGAACATACAGGTGCATATGTCTTTTGGTAGAATGATCTATATTCCTCTGGGTATATACCCAACAATGGGATTACTGGATTGAATAATAGCTCTGTATTAACTTCTTTGAGAATTCTAAAGACTGCTTACCACAGTAGCTGAATTACATTTCATGGCAATCAAAAGTGTATAAGCAGTCCCTTTTCTCTGCAGCTTCACCAGCATCTGTTGTTTTAGACTTTTTAATAACAGCAATTCTGATGGGTGTGAGTTGGTATCCCATCATGGTTTTTATTTACATCTCTCTCATGGTTAATGATGATGATCATTTTTTTATATGCTTGTTGCCGCATGTATGCCTTCTTTTGAGAAGTATCTGTTTATGTAATTTGCCCACTTTTTAATGTGGTTATTAGTGTTTTGCTTGTTGATTTAAGTTGCCTATATTTTGGTTATTAGACCTTTGTTGGATGCATGGTTTGTAAATATTTTCTCCCATCTAGTAGATTGTCTGTTACTCTGTTGATGGTTTTTTTTTTTTTTCTGTGTAAAAAAACCTAAGTAAACCTCTTTACTTAGGTTTCTCTTGTTTATTTTTGTTTTTGTTGCAATTTCTCTTGGGGACTTGGCCATAAATTATTTGCCAATGTTGACACTGAGAAGAGTATTTTCTAGGTTTTCTTCCAGAATTTTTATATTTTGAGGTCTTACATTTAAATATTTAATCCATTTTCAGATAAATTTTATATATGGTGAGAGGCAGAGATCCAGATTCAGTCTTTGGCATATGGTTAAGCCATTTAACTCAGCACCATTTATAAACGAAGGAGTCCTTTCCCTAGTATATGTTTTTGTTGACTTTGCCAAAGAGCACACAATCTTGATTCTTCCGATTCATGAGTATGGGACATATTTACAATTATCTGTATTGTCTCTGATTTCTTTCAGCAATGCAAAATACAAACTCTTAATAGTGACTTTCGAAGTTTTTCCTTAGTCTTGTATCTTACTTCTTTGATGTTAACTCACATCACATTCTGGTTCACATTCAGTGAAATGGGGACTCAGCGTAATGGGAAAACAACTAGTCCCGTGGCTGGACCCAGCCATGCTCCTAGCAGTATCTCCTTACATGATGTTCCCTCTAACTGCAACACTATACTTCAGATTCTTTTCCTCCTTTACATCTCAGCATAGATGCTCCCTCTCTCTGGAAATCTGTGACAACCATTCCTAATCCAGATCAAATTAGACACTTTTGTGGGTCTCCTATCTCATTCCTGCAGCTCCATGAAAGCAGGAAGATTGCCTTTCACTTTTCACTATTGCATACCCAGACGCCACTCTCATTCTCCTACTGTCGCTTTGGAAATTATTT
The DNA here is from genome assembly GCA_963573385.1 of Cacajao melanocephalus. Lineage (NCBI taxonomy): Eukaryota > Metazoa > Chordata > Mammalia > Primates > Pitheciidae > Cacajao > Cacajao melanocephalus. The sequence goes on from CAUYLG010064770.1 coordinate 6,614, forward strand.
CTAAATTCTTTTCGTGTTCTGCTATTTTAAAAATTTGGTTTTCCCATGGATTTCTTCTGGGCTCTCTGTTTCTACCAAAAAAAGAAAAAAGTTGCTCTCTCTGTGAAAAACTTCATTCATTTCTCTGATCTCTGAATCTTTGTAAGCATCCAGAGTGCCATGAATAACAAAAAGCAAACTCCTACAGAGGATGTCCTTGTTATTTCTACATTGTTGTGCCACAATCCCATAGAAATCAAACATATAGAAACAGGATTGGTAATTTATACAGATATCTCTTCCAATTTTATAAATTTGTTCTTTTATGCAGTGCCTTTTTTACTATTTCCTTTAATCCTTATGTCTGAAACTAGTAGGGTAAAGTTGATGAGGAACACAGTATTTACATAGTGTCAAAGTACCTCTCTATACATGAACTATTTATCAGTAACACTCTCCTTAGCTAGGAAACCTGGCAGACAGGACCTTAACTAACAGATCAATTTAACATCATGAATAATGGGACAAGCCCACAACCTGTGCCTCCTGCTATGATACGCTGAGAAGGACAAAGCATTACTTTCTCTAATGTTCCAGTGAAAGATGCAAAATCTAAATATAATCATCTAGTAAATCTATTTCAGCTCTATAGAATAACCGGCCTGTAATTTTTAAAAAAAATGTTGATATCATAAAATACATCTGAAAAATTATTCCAAAATAAACAAGATCTTACATTGAGTCTGGAAAACATGGGATCTCATACTACATTTGGATTTAATGTGACACCCTGTATACAATCCTGGAACTTAAAAAAAAAAAATCAACAATGAGAGGTTGGATGCAGTGCCTCATGCCTGCGAAGCTGAGGGAGGAGGAGGGTTTGAGGCTAGGCGTTCGATACAAGCTTGGGCAACATGGCAAGACAAAAAATAAAATTAAAAATTAAAAAATAGCCAAGTGTGTTGGCACGTACCTGTTATCCCAGCTTTTCGGGAGATGGAGGTAAGAAGACTGTTTGAGTCTGCAGTAAACTATGATTGCAGCACTGCACCCCAGCCTGGGCAACACATTGAGACTCTGTTTTCAAAAATAATACTAAAATAAAATAAACAAATTAAATAAAAAGCACAAATGATTTTTGAAAAAAAATTTTGCTCAAATTCATAAACAGTTTTCATAGATAATTTTTGTTATTTGCTTACATGTTTTTCCCCTAAATGAACTAACATAATTTTTTTGGTGGCAGACACTATTATGCTCAACTCTGGTGAATCCTGACTTGGATAGCACAATGGATGCTATTAATAAGTTGATTATGTTCTACCTTGATATGCATGATAGATATACAGATATAAACTTTTAAAAATATGTTTTTTATAGTTTTAAGGATAAGAGCCATTTATAACAAACCCACAGCCAACATCATACTGAGTGGGCAAAAGCTAAAAACCATTCCCCTTCAGAACTGGATAAGAAAAGGATACCCACACTCACCGCATCTATTCATCATAGTACTGGAAGTCCTAGCCAGAGCAATCAGGCAAGAGAAAGAAATAAAAGACATCCAGATAGAAAAAGGTGAAGTCAAATTATCTGTCTTTTCTGATGTTATGATCATATACCTAGGAAATCCTAACGACTGATAAAAAGTTTCTAGAACTGACAAAAAACTTTAGTAAATGTCCAAGATACAAAATCAATGTACAAAAATCAGTAGCATTTCTATACACCAAAAAATATCCAAGCTAAGCGTGAAAACTAGAACACAATCACACAATAGCCACAAAGAAAATGAAATACCTAGGAATACAGTTAATGAAAGAGGTAAAAGATCTCTATTAGGAAACCTATGAAACGCTGCTGAAAGAAATCAGAAGTGACACAAATAAATGGTGAAACATTCCATGTTTTTAGATTGGAAGAATCTATATTGTAAAAATGGTCATATTACCCAAAGCAGTATTTACAGAGTCAATGCTATTTCTATAAAACTTCCAGTGATATTCTTTACAGAATTAGATAAAAATCTAAAATTCTTACAGAAATGAAGAAGAGCCAATGCAATTCTAAGCAAAAAGAACAAAGCTGGAAGCATTATACTACCGACTTCAAACTATAATATAAAACCACAATAGCAAAAACAGCATGGTACTGGTACAAAACAGACACACAGAGCAATGGAACAAAATAGAAAACACCAAAATACAACTACCCAACTACAACCATCTGATCTTTGACAAGACCAACAAAATATGCAATTAGAAAAGAGCTCCCTATACAATAAATTGTGGTGGAGTAAGTGGCTAACCATATGCCAAAGATTGAAATTGAAATTCCACTTTTCGCCATATTTGCTCAAAATGACATTAAAAATGTGAATGTAATACCACAAACTATGAAAATCCTAGAAGACAACCTAAGAAATATTCTTCTCAACATTGGCCTTGACAAATAATTTTTGGCTAAGTTTTTGAAAGCAATTACAACTAAAACAAAAATAGACAAGTGGGACTTAATCAAAGTAAAGAGATTTTGCATAGAAAAAGAAAGTGTCAACATAGTAAACAGATAACCTACAGAATGGGAAAAGATCTTCACAAATTATGCATCCAACAGAGGCCAGGATCAAGAATCTATAGGCAACTTAAATCAACAAGCAAAACACAAATAACCACATTAAAATGTGGGCAAATTCATGAACAGATGCTTCTCAAAAGAAGACATGCATGCAGCCAACAAGTATATTAAAAAAAAAAGTCAGCATCACTAATTATCAGAGAAATGCAAATCAAAACCACAATGAGATATGATCTCACACCAGTCAGAATGACTGCTATTAAAAAGTCAAAATATAACAGATGCTGGCAAGACTGTGGAGAAAAGGGAATGTTTATACAGTGGTGGTAGTAATGTAAATTAGTCCAGCCACCGTGGAAAGCTGTCTAGAGATTTTATAAAGAACTTAAAACAAAGCTACCATTTGACCCAGAAATCCCATTACTGGGTATATACACCCAAAAGAAAATAAATATTTCCACCAAAATCACACATACACTCATATGTTCACCATTCCACTGTTCACAATAGCAAAGACATAGAATCAATTCAGGTGCCTATCAATAATAGGTTGGATAAAGAAAATTTGGTACATAGACATCATGGAATACTAGACAGCCATTAAAAAAGTGAAGTCACATCCTTTGCAACAACGTAGATGGAGCTGGAGGCCATCATACGAAGTAAATTAATACAGGAACAGGAAAACTAATACCACATGTTCTCACGGATACTGAGAGCTAAACATTGAGCACACATGGACATGATTAAGGGAATGATAAATACTGTGGTCTACTAGAGAGGGAGAGAGACAGGTGGGTTAAACTACTACTTATCAGATACTACTCTCACTCTCTTTGGATGGGATCCATACTCCAAACCCCAATATCACACAATGTTACTATGTAACAATCCTGCACATGTAACCGCTGTATTTAAAATAAAAGTTGAAATTTAAAGACAAAAGTATATTGATCATTACATTTAGGAAATGCAGACTTTATATACTATAATTCAATTAAAATGTTATCATAATAATAGTTACTTTTTAATTCTGTGTCTGATAACAGCAATCATTAAGTCATAGGCAGGTTTATTTATATTGGCTTTTTTTCTTTCGATTTCAGTCATTTAGACATGTTACCTGGATGTTGGTTAATTTTATATTGAATGCTGACATTGTATATGATAAATGGTAGAGAGAATTTGATCTTCTTCTGGCAGTTAGGTAAAATGAACAAATTACCTGAACCAAACTAGGATTAAAACAAAAAGAAATTTAATGGACGAATCTCAGATTTTTATGAAAAGAAAGCTTCATTTACATTTTTAGAAATTGGTCATTTGTCAGGTTTTTTTTTGTTATTCCTGCTATTTTGTTGTTTTGGTTTGGTTTTCTGTTTCTTTTGAACAGAATATGTATATATTTATGTAGTATAATGTGATACTTTGTTGTACACTGTAGAATGATTAAATCAAGTGACTTGACATATTATGCACTTCACATACCTTTTTTTTGTGGTGAGAACACTTAGAATCTATTCTCTTAACACTTTTCAAGTATACAGTAGAAAATTATTAATTGTAGTCATTATATTGTCCTACAGATCTTTAAAACACTTACCCAAAAGACCTGAGAGCATATGAAGAAATGCAAAGTCTGTTCTGAACAGCAAAGAAATTGTCCTTTCTCTTTCAGAAGGCATCCAATAAATAATACTGATTCCTTTATCCAAGTTTTGAACAAATTAGTGATTCGCCCAAAGGAAAGGCATGTGAAATTGAAACCTCTTTGTCACTGATTAAGTTTAAGTTGACAAATTAGGAAGTTAGCTTCATTTTTTCCATACAGGTATTGATGGATTAAGGCAGGCTTTCCTGAATGAGCTGACCTCCTTAGATAAGACGTGTGTGTAAAAGCAGGGAGTCTCTCTTGTTTACCATCACCAATTTTCTCCAAACTAGATAGACATAGAATGATTGGTCCATTCTTCTTTCTAAAGATGAGGTCAACAAACAACCTTTCACTTAGGAGGTAAATCAGAGGTGGGGAAAACAGAATAATTATTCCTTAGGTGATTTTACTTTTAATCTCGAAAAATATAAGAATTATATTTTGTGAGCCCTCCAAGTGTATCTCATCTCTAAATTGCATATATCCTAATAGTTTTCCCAAAATACAAAGTATCAAAAAATGAAAAAGGAATGTGAGGTAATGCAAAAGAGTTTGGCAAATCTATTATGAAGTATAAAATCAAAATGATATTTTTCCTTTAAATTATAACCTCCAGAGTTCATATAATATATAAAACCACAATAGTATTGCTCAAAAAGTTTCAAAATCTTTCTTTGAAAATTGCTTTTGATATTACATGAAGAGCTTTTTTAGGAGATTATATTTTTTGAAAGATTTCAAATAATACAGAAGAGAGGTTTTTTATTATTTAACTAAATAAATATGAAGATTGGGTAATGTAGCTTTGGATTTTAAAAAACCTGCAATGTAGTATATTTAGACTGATTAAATGAATAAGGTGATGGCCAAGAAACAAAGCAAAGTATGTTGGCTATACATTGATTGAAGATGCTTACAAGAGAAAAGTACCCAATATTTATTTTTGGAGCAAGGGGAATTTGTTTGCCCATAACAAGTTTATCAAGGTACATCTTTTGAAGGCTAGCACTCTGTTGAATGCATAAACTATGTTCTATTTTTAAAAAGCTCCTGCTCCCTTAAAAAGCTGCACTCCTATTCTCATCATCTTCCAATCATACACTAATTTTATATTGCCTCAAATCTTTATCTAACAATTGAAGAAAGTAAAAATCATATATTTGGACAGCTTTTTAGGGAATCCTTATTAAGTCATGCTAAAAAATGCTCTCCAAAATATTCCGTTATTCCAGATGATTAAAATATCCACTGATTCCCACAGTCAGATAATATTAAGTTAGTCTTTGACTAAGGCAAATCCTACAACTACCTGAAATAGTTCTACTTAACTGGGGCCTCAATGCATTGTTCAAGGATAGCAGAACTTCCTTACCATTTTTTTCCTTCTTCTTCCATAATACTTTAAATATAAGTTTTTATTTAGTCCATCACCAGTGCTTGACTAAATAAAAACCTTCTATTTAAAGCTAATTTCATATAGTATAATCTTATCTAATGCTTCTGAATGATTAAGGCATAATGCAGTGTTAATGGAGTTGGGGTTATATTTCATCAAACTCTGAACAGAACTGGCATGGCAATCAAAACTCTATGCTTTTACGAAAGTAATTACTAAATAGTAATCCATCAAATATATTTATTAGGAGTTACCTCACTTAATTACAAAAAGCAAACGTTGCAAATAGTCCAAATGTCAAATAGACAATAGTAACATCTAGCTCAATATTGGCCAAAGATATCAAGCTGCTTGAGTGAAGTGAAGTTACTTTAAAAAAAAATCATATATAGAATCAGAATTTTAGAGTTAGGTTTGTCTTTTCTCTATAAGCCAAGATGAGCTATTGGCAGCCAGCTTTGGAATGCAGAGGATAAGGAGTAGACCTTCTTTAAATATAGCTGAACTTCATGGTCCGCAAGTTGGAGATTCTCAAAAATAGAAAATCTTGGCTCTTCTTTTGACAAAGTCTGATTCTACCAAATTGTACAGAGCAAGTGAAAAGATAAACCTCAATAAAATGTTAATGTTCAGAAGGAAGCCAATGAGTTAGAAATAATCACTTTTCCAGATTCCGTCTCTGATTGTGAACCTTTAAGATATTTTCTTTATATGTTGAATTAAGATCTTCTTTTCCCTTTCCCTCCCGCAATTTTTTAAATACATTCATTTAGATCTGCTTCTACACAGAGAGCCATCATTGTTCTCTATGTGAGATAGCAGTTATTATTTTTTCCAAATTAAATGTTCCCAGGTCTTTCCACATAAACCAAAATATGATGCTTTGGTTTGTTTCATCTTTTCATATTGGTATGTATTTCTCATAAGAGAAGCTATTGAAATTTTGGGAGAGAGAGTTTTTTTATTGTGTGGAATTCTTCAGTGCAATGCTCAATTCTTAGCATTCTTGCTCCTCTTCTAGGCATTTATAGCTCATTGTGACAACTGAAACGCAGCCGCATGAATTTCTAAACATCCCCTGGGTTTGGTATAGTCCTGACTGAAACCACATATATCCTTAGTCTAGGAACATTATTCTTAATGGTCTCTATTTTTTCAGTAAAGTAGATATCTTTGTAGAACCAAATGAAGTATAACTGTGCAAAACCAGAACACAGTGGAACCATATCTTAGCTTTTATTCTGAACAGCTGTAATAAATTTCATTTGATTATAGGTCAAATTTTCGGCATTGAGGACTTTTTCATATACATGTTGGTTATTTTTATGTCTTCCATGGAAAAATATCTGTTCAAGTCCTTTGTCCATTTTTTAATGTTACTTGTTTTTCTGCTATTGAGTTTTAAGGGTTCTTTATAAATTTTGAATATTACTCTTACATTGGATATGTGGTCTGCAAATATTTTTTTCCAGTCCGTAGGATGACGTTTCATTTTGTTAATTGTGTTTTTTGCTGTACAAAAGCTTTTAGTGCTGTTTATTTTCACTTTTGCAACCTGAGCTTTGATAATATATCCAAAAATCCTCACCAAGGAAATGTCAAGGAGACTTTCCCCTACGTTCCCTTCTAGGACTTTTATGGTACAGTTTCATGCCTTACATTTAGGTCTTTTATCCATTTTGAGTTGATTTTTGTATATGGTACAAGATAAGGGTCCAATTTCATTCTTTTTCATGTGGACATTGAATTTTTCCAGCATCCTTTATTGAAGAAATTCTACTTTCCCCAATGTGTTTTCTTGGTACATTTGTCAAAAATTAGTTGACCATACCATTATGTATTAATATCAGCTAAAGTTTTATATTTTAAGAGATAAAGGATAACTATCTTTTTGAGCCATCCAAAGAAACAGTTAATGATCCAGACTGCCAGACACATCATCCAGCTGCTAGACAGTCACAGTGTATGTCCCTCAATGCACTGCTATATTCTTTTCTTCCCATAGTTCCTTCATTTGCTTATTTAGGAAGTGCTCCCATATTGAGTACCTCCTATGTGCCAAGTACTCTGGTAGACAGAATAATGAAGACAATTGTATCACTAAAACATTTTAGTCATTGATCTATATGCAGGACACATATTTCTGTAGATGGTGGCTAGGAATCGTTATAATAGCACCATGTAAATAATGATACAAAAAGATAATTCTTAAAGGAATATATGGTTGGAGATTGATTGTATAATCTTATGCCATGTTATATCAACTCATATACCCTAGTTAAAGCGGGAGAATATAATGTTGTTTGGAATTGGGTTTACTAGAGAAAATAATTTTTTTTTTATTTAAAGAGGGGAGTCTTGCTCTGTCACCCAGGCTGGAATGCAATGGCACAATCTGAGCTCACTGTACCATCCACCTCCCAGGTTCAAGTGATTCTCCTGCCTCAGCTTCCTGAGTACATGGGATTACAGGTGTGCACCACCATGCTCAGGTAGTTTTTGTATTTTTAGTAGAGATGGGCTTTCACCATGTTGGCCAGGCTGGTCTCCAACTCCTGACCTCAGGTGATCTGCCCTCCTGGGCCACCCAAAATGCTGGGATTACAGGAATGGCCACAGCTCCAGGCCAAGGAAGTAATTTATATCACATAGTGCTTATAGTAAAAAGTAAAGATTTTCACAAGCTATATATCAGTTTAGTTAAAAATAATTCTAAAACATAGGTGACAAATGGTAGAATGAGCATGATTATTAATTTTAGAAGATCTAGGAGTGAATCAAGTACAGCTATCTATGCTGCAGAGTTGAGAAGTTACCTAATGTCTAGAAACTTCACTTACTTCACTGGGAAATGGGGATGCTTGATTAGCTTGTGAGGATTAAATGAGATAATATACAATTTCTAGCACATTCTAAAAAACCAAAAATTCATTTTCCTTTTTTGAAATGTAACTACTTTTGAATGAGGAGAAATAAACTTTCTTTAGTTAACATATATTTGATACATGTTGGGATACCTAACAATTGTACATCCAGGTATAGTTACCACATCTCATGTTTTTTATTTTACTTGAGATCCACCAAAAAGATTATGAGACTCAAGTGATACATACTTATTAGGAAGGTACAAAATATGTACAACAAAGTTACTGTGTGGGATTACATGATGTATGTCTTGACATAACTATGTGGGATTGTGTCTAGACATAACAAAATGGAATAAGAGAAACTATTTAAGGAGACTCTGGAGTCTAGACAAGGGTGATATCAAATCTGATTTGTTCACAAAGATTCCTAAGGCAGAGGGTAGATACTAGCACCTTCCGCTCCAGGGAGCATTAGAAAATGTGTTTATCCTTTTGTTTATCATGCCTCAAAGTCATATGTGCTTATGTCCTTGGTATCCAAGGAGGACACAAAGAGATCAGCGATTACCTGGTAATGACGATGCTATTTTTTAACACAATGTAAGCTTCAAAGTTTGAAGCCCACCTCATGGTCTGTGCTACTATATTAAATAAAATCATGAATGTAATCCACATAGGGTTCTCTTAGGCCAAAGAGGTGCAGAAACATGAGGTGAAAAACTTCCAAAGAAGAAAATGTATGAGTTACGTTGTCTTTGATGGTAAATAAAGGAAATTCAGTATCATTCACTGATACGGTACTCAACCTGTACAGATACCACACTGTGCAGACAGAAGTCTTGAAGTGAGGGCACAAGGACACCTATGAATTAATAAAAATTTAGAACAAAAGACATAAAATATATGCATTTACATTCGTATGTGTATAAACAGTAACAGGCAAATGAGTACATCTTCTTAATTACTCATAAACATGGTATTGTTGAAACATGATTGGGTATCCTAGAGTTACTTCGTTCTTAGAATTAGTTTGGGAAGATTGCCTAGAAGAAATGAAGTTGGGACACAGATATTTAGTTCATCTTTAGAAACTCCAGCATGAATCTGGCTACAATTATTTTATTGATTCCTCATCAGCACCCTTGCCAATTTTCAAGCTAGTTGGATAGACTGCTCTGTGTTTGTTTCTATCACCTCTGCATTTCCTAACAGAAGCACGAGAAGAAAAAGGCAGAACATTTTGCCTTTAAAGTTCAGATTTGGAAATTATGATAAAAGCCAATATTCCTTAAAATAAAACAGCTGATGAGAAAGGGCAAAGCTGTGAATCTATCCAATTGTAGAATCCTTCAGGGATGAAAGACCAAAAGATTAAATGTGGTTCCAATAACAAATTTACCACTAATGTGAATACTAATTTTTTTATCCCCAGAGACTATTTTCATTGCAGGTATTATCATTGTAAAAGGACTTTAATTCAGACATGTCTAATTACGCTATAGGTTAATTCTATTAACTAGAAAATCTCCAAACGACTTTAACATTTCTGATTATTAAGTAAGTTTAAGTGGTCTAACCAAATTGCTAGTGACTGCTTCTCACTGCAAAGGAGAAATTACTTGATAAATCTGCTCTTCCTTCTGGAACAGGACGAAGACTTGATTTTGAGGGTAACTGTAATTTCTTGTAATTATACTTAATGCATGGTAACAGTGGTGGTATTATGTATAGCCTGTATTTTTTCCAGTGATCACTTCCTTTGCTATTGTCATTCTCATGTGTAGGCGTAAAGAGCCTGTTATTAGTAATAAAACTAATAATGATAAAATAAATGGGCTTCCTTATTCATACATGCAAGAGAGCCTCATTTGCAGTGTTGCTGGACTTAGAAGCTTCTTTAGTGTAAGGCATCCTGTTGCAATAGACAAATAGAGCTTTTCTATACGTAGTGTGTGGATTCTCTGAATGCGTAATTTTTTTTTTTGGTTGGTTTTTTAAGTGTGACATTTGTCTAGACATTAGAATGGTTAGGATTAGAATGGTTAGGATTAGTTATTAGACTGGTTAGGATTAATTATAGCTGTTTGTTTCAGCTTTGCCTGAACATTTAATGAACCCTTATTTGGATGCAGAAAAATGTTGTATTCCATTCCTTTTCTTCTTCTCACAGCACTGAAAATTTCCCATTCATTGTTCAACTCAGCATTTCTCATTCAATGTTTAATAAGAGTTCAGTACAGTGAAAAACACTAGGAATAAAAATACCAATAAAACACAGTGGGTTATTTCAAGGAGTTTACAACTTTTTAAATGAGATAGACTTGCACTAATAATTGCAATATGGGAGCCCACAAGATATTTAACTGGCTATCCTGAGGATGCCTTGCAACTGGAGTCTAAGCATTTATGACGGGTTCCAGCTTCTTGACATCAATCAATTCAATACAAGGAAGAGTTAGAAATATTCATTCTACAGAATTTTCTGACTATGCTGTCTGAGATGCAGATTGGGCCAAACATTGAAGGATTTCATATACAATTTTAATTTTAGGTTCTGTATGCAAGCAAGGGACTGTAGAAACGATAAACAGTTTTAGGGAGAAAAATGGGACTCAGGAGTCAAGTGGTGAGTTTAACAATAGGGAAATAAGATGCAGTATATAATATAAACTGGCAATTGCAGAACTACACGGGAAGCTGTAGAAGTGATTAATGGTAGCTGCATTAAAAGGAAGAAAGACAAAAGGAAACGGGGAGGGATGTGAGGAAAAGGCTTTCCATTGAAGAAATGTGAAATTATTAGAATTAATTTAAGTGATTTGATTAGAAACTATGGCCTATCCACTACTTAACCATAACTCCCTGATATATCTACCTTTGAAAGAGGAGTCAGTATGCACAAAGTCTAACATATAGTGAATGGGCAAAGTAAATCTTGTGTTTCATTCCTCCTTGTCATGCCTCCCTTTCCTCATTATCCTGCTTAGAATGTTAAAATAAATGAGTAAATGGGAGGGTCATGGATTGCACTTCTTCCCTCTACTCACAAGTAGATGGGGAAATGATTTTTTAAATATGCTGATGAATAAGGATGCATGTGGAGCACTTCAGATTGCCAAAGGATGAAAAGAAAGGAATTTTTCTTAAGACCTCTGATCCTCTGATTTTTCTTCAACAAAGCTTAAACAATTGTCAATAGATAGGAAAAAGCAACGGACAGATGAAAATGAAAGTATTAAGTACAAGTATGAGAAAAGAAAATTTCAGTTGTTAGAGGAGAAAGGAAAGAGTGAAGTAAAGCTGTAGAGAGGAATAAACAAATAATATTGATGTATATGTTGGACATTATTAGTGTCATTACTTGAGAATTTACATGTATATAATGATTGGTTCATAACAGCCAACAATATCATCTATCAAGTCTTTTTATGCACTAGGTATGATGCCTTACATGTACCATTTTCTTGAATTCTCTGAATATCTTAATCCAGTATCATGCATTTAAAGATACCCTTTTTTGTTATCTTCATATTGAGTTGGTCTACTTTCTCCTCTATGTTACTCCTTATGCAACAATAATGGTCACAATTGTCACTTAAACAAGAGGACATTTATTACTTTCAACTCAAAGGTACTTGTCCCAAACAAATATATACATCTAGTAAAGTAAGTTTTCAACTCATAGTAGTTTCTGTAAGTTGTGAATGTCTCTGAGATGACTTACCTCTAGTTACAAACCTTCCCTAGTCATTGAGAATCAATTATCTTCTCTCCAATAGGCAGTCACAGGACAGAACTCTCAGAGGCTAATATTCCTAATTCTAGTTTTACAGTTCTGGAGATATGAAAGGGTATCATTCAGACATCCCCAATCATTACCAATTGATCAGCAAAATACATAATGTCCTTATTCATATTACTATTTTAAAGAGTGTGATGAAGTCAGTTTTTCACTCAGACACAGGTAGCACAGGTAGCAAAAAATTATCTAAGATTGGCTGCTACAAGTTTAGTTGGCATGATGCAGGGGATATGGACCATAAAAGGGAGAACTAAAATGGTGTCATTCAAAAATAAATGAGTCTGAGGAGAGCTTCTTTTTTTCTTTTTTTTCTCGAGTAAATACATCTTGAAGTTGAAAGTCCATGTTCTTAACAAAAAGCAACTTACTAGTTTTAGTGAATGCTAACAGTGAACAGCACTTACAATTGCAAATGCCAAGCTTTTATGTTATGCTTGTGTGTATGTGAGTATGTGTGCACAGGGAGATGTGTGAATGTGTATTAACTCTGAAGCATTCTATGTAGACTGCTACAGTGGCAAGTAGGAATAGGGGAGAAAAGGAAAGTAAGCTTCTTTTGCTCTCCCCTGATTCCTCATCTCTCATTGCATTACTTCTCCAGGTTGATCACCATTCACCTTCACAGTCCCCAGTACATTCTTCCCTCATTGTGAGAGAGGAGGCCCCATTTCTCAGCCTTGCACCCTCCTGATGGAAGGGAGGGAAAGAGAGATAAAATACCAAGAAGCTGAAATCAGCAGTCAGGCGACTTGCTGATGCCACTGACCAGACCATAATGAGGCCCAGGGACAGGGAAGATAACTCCCTTTTTGGTTCCCAGCATCCATACTATCTAGAAAGCTTGAAAGTGTTGCAGAGAATGTTATCTCTGCTGTAGCTCATAACCAAAGGGCCTATTATCATTTGCCCATTTCCAAGGCTAGTGAAGGAGAAAAAGAGAAGCTCTATTCTCAATGACTGAATCTAGATTTGAAGCAGAGCCCATATCTCATGAGAAAATACTCCCCATGATTGCCAGAATCCATAGAAATACAATGGAAGCTGGCCTAGATGCCTATTCACAGGATTCAAAAGGATTTTGTAAATAAACTACATTTTAAGTTTTAATTAAAAGTTTAATTTTTCCTTCCTCTATAAACTTTCTATACTGTGTCATTTATGACCCTAGTTTCAATTATCATCAGTATCCCAGTAATCCCTTTCTCACCACTAGCACCATTTTATTTAAACTCTAGTTCAGACCAATGGTCTAAGCCACTAAACTGTATATCGAAATGCTTACTTAATATTGCACTTGGATGTCTCAAAAGGAACCGAACTCTGAACATACAGAATCAAACTAATTAATCATTCCTTAGATCTGATGTCTTTCAGTGTCCCACAACCTAGTGAATTAATCCATACAGTTAAACAAGATTGAAAAGTAGACATTCATAAAACTTCACATAATTGCCTATACAAGTTAATATTCTTTTTTATTATTACTTACTAACACTAACATAAAACTGAAATACAAGGTATGTTTTAAAATGAATTATGTAAATTAACATATTTAATCCATATTAGTACTATTATTACATTTACTTACAGGAAGATGGAAAAACAGAGAGATTCAATAACTTGCCCAAAATCACAATGCTGGTAATTGTTAGAGCTGGGTCTCAGACCTGTGCAGTCTGGCCCTAGTCTTCATGCTCTTGTTCAGTACACTCTACTGCTTTTCTTACAAGTCATAGTGACTAACATTTGCTAACTGCTCAACATGTACTGGGCATTTAACGAAGTGCCTTTTAATTTTCTTTAAAACTTGTCCTCCTTGTTCAACTCCCACTTATGAGTGAGAATACACGGTGTTTGGTTTTCTGTTCCTCTGTTAGTTTGCTGAGAATGATAGTTTCCAGCTTGCGTGGATACTGTTAGGGGAACATCACACACCAGCACCTGTCAGAGGGTGGGGTACTAGGGGAAAGATAGCATTAGAAGAAATACCTAATGTAGATGATGGGTCAATGGGTGCAGCAAACCACTATGGCACATGTATACCTATGTAACAAACCTGCACGTTCTGCACATGTATCCCAGAACTAGAACTTAAAGTATAATTAAACAAATACATGAAGAATGAAGTACAGGCAAATTAAACTATCAACTTTTTAATGATTAAAAAATACTTGTCAGTTACTATTTTCTTTAAATCCTAATTTCAATCTCATAGAGAGATTTATGGTTATTCACCTTTTAAAACTTCATGTTATTTATTTTGAAATTTTGACTTTTATTTTGGATATGCTTTTATTAGTTGTATTATTACTACTATATTTTCAAATAAAAGCTTAATAATATAGTTTTTGCTGTGGATATACTGTGTGATGCTGAGGTTTGGGAAAGAAATGATTTCACCATCCAGGTAGTTGAGAAGGACATGAAGATATACAGTTTCTTATTTTACAGATGAATAAATCAAGGTGCAATTTTCACAACCATCTTTAAGTCATCAGATATGGTGCCACAATTCAAAATCTGTCATTATCACCAAGATTCCGTATTCTTATTTTGAGGCAGGGTCTACCTCTGTTTCCCAGGCTGGCATACAGTGGCACAACCATGACGCACTTCAGCCTGGACCTCCTGGGTGCAGGCGATCCTCTCACATCAGCCTCCAGAATATTTGGAACTAAGGATGCACACCACCACATCGGGATAATTTTATTATTATTATTATTATTTTATAGAAACAGGGTCTCACTATATTGCCCAGGCTAGTTTCAAACTCTCACTCTCAAGCAATCCTCCCATGTAGGCCTCCCAAACTGCTGGGGTTACAGGCATTAGCCACCACACCCAGCTGTGTTCCCACATTTTTAACAGCCAATATTCTTTATAAACTGTATTTAAAAAATACAAATAGCCCAGTTTGTTATTAGAAGGACATGATTTTTTGAGGAATAGTACAACATTTGTATGCATAAGCAAAGGTTCTGCCTTATTAAGTATGATATTCAGCATGGTAAAAAATCTACATCAGACTTTGAGTTCTATTCTACTTGATGTTCTAACCTCATCTAATTCCCAAGCACTTTTAATCATGTACATGTTCAGCTGTATTCAGAAAAAAAAATTGGATTTTCTATTAATGGACCAAAATGAAATAATAAATATTTTTGGCTATACTTTTTTAAATGTTCAGCATTATTTTATTTCTAAAATGCTAGCTTTTGTTTCTGAGGGATTTGGCTGCTATGAAGTCAAACATTCCTCTGAATTTTGGAGCATACACTAAGGCTTTGAGTTTTTTTCCTCTAATTTGTCATTGGAACAAAATAGAAAGCTGTTAAGTCTTCTCCCTGCTCCAAACTCTGAAAAGTAAATTACAGTGCATATATCACCTTTAGAATACATTGTATTTGAGTAATAATCATTCCTTTTTAACAACATATGTTATATTTTTTAATACTTACAAGCTGCTAATAGGATATAAAATATGTATGATATATTCATATTATATACAGACATCAAAGGCTTTTTCATCTCTTTAATTTTAATGACTAGAGATCATGAGGTATACATATTTAAGTTTTCTTTAAATGAGTGCTTTAACAATTAAACCTAATACTTAGTTACTTCAAAATGTAGACTTTTTAAATTAAAATACTTTTAATTTTTAATATTTATTTGTATCTCCTCCATTGCAGGTAAAACACTATTTTAAATGCAGGTACTAATTTTACTTTTAGAATCACAGCAATGGCTTGAGTCTTCCAAGATAGCGTTTCCGCATTTTGAAACTGTTGAAAATCAACTCCTGATCCTAATATGCGTCTGTGTGTTCACTTGCAGAATTAAATTTTGAAAGTGACTGGAATTGGATAGTATATTGATGATTCGTTTTGTTTGGGGGAAAAAAAAAGCCTAAAACTGAGAGCAATTCAGGTGACAGTGTCCAAAATCCAAATTCACTCATTTTGTATTTAATTGGCTGTTGAGGTGCAAAGATGGCCACTGTGAGAGGACATCAAAAGGAATTGCTTTTAGTCTCCCTGGCGTGTGGATGTTTCTGCTCCAGCAGTCCTACTGGCAAGAGGGAAGATAGACCTTCCCCAGGTCTTACCCTGAAAGGAAAAAGAGTGATCATAAGTGCCCTTTCCTCCCCTCTAATGATTTTTAAAGTTACTTAGACACATTATTTCCTACTTTTAAAAGATTTTCTTGCAGTTAGTAAAATACAAAGAACAGAGAGGTTTGGTTCTTCATTTCTCAGCAGTCAGAAGCCAACATATCACAGGGTCAGATCTGCTGCCCTGGAGGAATTCTAGAGGGCAATTTATCCTGTCCTTAAAGAGAAAGATGGGCAACTGATGAGCTCTCAGCATCTGAGAGGAGTATTTAGTCCATTAAAAATGTCTTTTATTTATATAATAATTCCTTTCATTCCTTTCATCCTCAAAGTGCTTTGCAAACATTAAACTAATTAATTAAGTGAAAGCAATTTGTGGATTAAGGCATATAAACAACTGCCTGTCATTGGCAAGAAATACTTGTCCTTGTTTGTTTATCATTTCATTACTAGGCTTATGGACGGCTTTTTAATTTTAATAGCATTATCTAAGACACCAAGGCCACAGGAATGGAAATGCCTCACGGTAAAGTCACCCTTTCACTATGCTATAAAATGACCCCAATCCACCTCAACACCTCCTCCACACAGCTTAATTCATTTAATAAGAGCAATTGGAAGAAGTTTCACTGAAGAATGTAGCGAGCCCTTTATAAATAAAAATCTTAACCTTTTTTCTTTTTATTCTGAATATTTTACGGAGTAAACAATAAGCTTGGATTTTATAGATAGACTATCCATTTTATTAATATATTTAGAAGAAATCAAAAACCTCAAATATCTGTTTATAAAATGCTAAGTTAATGAAAAATGTGAAGTGTTTCAGAAGGTAACTTCATATGCTCATACAAAATCTTCGAGTGCTTAAATGTCTTTTCGAAAGAATAATATACCTCAGCTCCAAAAGGTACTCCTTACTTATCAAGATTTTAAGATTAAAATATGTATACCATTGCCAAAACAAAAAGGATAGAGAAAAAAGAAGACGCTGAGAACAAATAGTTATATTTTTAACTTACTCTCTGAAAAAATCCCTTCAGGAGAAAAAGCACCTTACAGATAAATTAAGATTTTTATTTTCCCAAGCAGCATGTGAAATTTCAAGTGATCAAAGTACGTGCTATAGCACTTTGTACTGAAAAAGAGACTACAATCCTTCAGGGATAAATCATGTGCTGATCTTGGAAAATGTGCGTGAGCAGCTAATTAATAGCTAAAATATCTTAAGACACATCTCCCTGAATTTTGTGACACATAACTATGGTTAATATCTAATAATTTCTAACTGAAAGTGAAGAGCTGGGTACTTTTAATGTTTCAAATAGTGGAAGAATCAATACCATAAAACCTCAATGAAAAGCCCTTTCAGTAAAACATTTATTTATACTGGGAGTCAAAAGTCTCATTTTAATCAAAGGATTACAGATAATTGGGATAGGATTTTAGATCTGAAAGCGGTAAAGTATCCAATTTCCTCTTTATGTAAATGAACAAACAAGTTCTGAATGGGTAGTAGCAAAGTCGGATAGCAACTTTGAGATAGAAGTTAGAATACAATTATGCCAAGTGATCTTTCCACCCTACCAGTTTGCTTTCTACCTAACTTGAGAAACCTGCAAATAAAGCATCGTTTCAGTATATTTTGCTGTGATGATACAGAACTATTTGTATGTGAGGAGTTGCTATTTAGCCTCTGCTGGCCTAAGTTTGCTTGTATGGTAACGGAGATGATCAGCACAGAATTTGCTCTTTGTTAGTTAGAAAAGTGCTGATATTTTGTAAGTGCTAAAATTTTCTTTAACCATGATTTACTTAGCCTCTGCAGAATACCTTTCTGCTAACAATGAATCAGTTCTTAGCCCATTGTGTGTCATTAACTTTTTGACAGTTTACTGAAAGCTGTGGACCTTTAAATGCTTATCAAAATACTATTTTTAAATGCCTGAAATAAGTTACATATGACTACAAAGAAATCAAATGATGGTGAAATACAATTACTAACATATTATAAACTCAAATTTGTTTTATATCAGTTTATGTGTTTTAATTCATGCCTTACAGTGCAGGTGTAATAATTACATTCATTTTTAAGCAGTAATTGGTGAGAACAGTAGGCAGCAATGTATAATGGAAAATGAAAGTACCTATGATCTACATTGGTAACAAAATCATAGGTGCTGCCATTTGTGTTTGCCCACATTCAGAATTGAAAGAAATGTCAACTTTTTGAGATTGCTAAAAAGAGAGATGTAATTTTTTCTCTATCCAAAATCACGAAGCCCTTAAATTCTAACCTCACAGATGTCAAAGGCTGCCACAGATTCGAAAACTGTCTGTTGGTTTATGTTTTAGATAAACCTATTTTTTTCCATTGTAATCTCTTTTCATCAAGATATATTCTTTCCCCTTGTGACCCAAGACACTTCTAAAGATTTCAGAATTTGAAGGCATTTATTCTCTAGTTCATTTTCTGGCCAATCACTAAAGGCAAAATCTTTGAACAATGGACTTGTTTAACAACATGTAGCAATACGCTGCCAGGCTCTTTAATATCTCAAGTTGCTGGAGACACTTTTTTGTCTTTATAAAAATAGCAGCTTTGCCAACTAAAGCACTTTTGAAATCCAACAGCATGCTAATGACAGCAGCCACTGAGACTGTTAAGCTATAACGAGTTACAATGGTAAATTAGAGCTGTCTGAATAGCTTAAGCTAAATATGAATCTTCACATGTGGGCTTGTTATGATCTATGTTCCCAACCCCAACAGAGAGAAATAAGGCAAGTACAATGCCCAGTTCTATGGCAGCCAAATGGTTCCCAAGTTATCACACACTTTTCTAGGAAATACAGATTGTGAGACCTTTACATTGAACTAAACGTATCAATCAACTCCTACCCCTGCCACTCTCTTATTCCGGTATTTGTCCTCTTCAATTTGGATTTAATGATGTTTTAACTCTTGTTGTTTATTATTATCTCATTTTAATTGTGTATTTGTTGCCCCCAGCACCTTGATGAGGAGCGTGTAATATACATAAAATTATCTTGACACCCAGAGACTGCAGGTGGTGTTTAAATTTGTTTTTCTTCTCTCTACGTGAAATTATAGAGGTACCTAATTTATTTATCTCTTTTCCTCTCTTCTTTTTTTGCCCTATGACACTCAATCCAGAAAACACCTGCAACTAAACCACGTTTTTCAATAAACCTGTGCCTCTCTACCTTAAACATATCCTTTTAAGGTAACATAAATTGCAATGATATCCAAATACACCTGAAAGATTTTGGTCAGATTTATTTTTTCAAAAATTTCTGTCTTCCCTAGAGTCAAAATCTCTTTTGGAAAATATACATTATATAACTATATTAACAATGTCACCTTTAAATACCTTACACATAAGGATATACGTATATACACAGCAGGTAGTTTCAACAGTAACCATGGAAACAACTAGAATCCAGTAATACTTTCAGAATTTGCATTGCCTACTCTGTGCTGAGAGCAGTGGATACCCGAATAAAAACAGCAACTTTTACCCAGGAGTCACGTTCTAACTTAGGCAATCTAATATGTTGGAAAGAAGTAATTTTGTGTCTACTGCATGTCTGGGCGTTACATGCAGTATTGGTATTTGTTATACTTTCTCAGCCATCTTGAGAATGCCATTATATTCCTCCACTTCACATACAAAACAAATGGATTTAAGGGTAGTTAAATAATTTGTCTGACGTAGTGGAGCTGGTAAACATTAAAGCCAGGATTTAAATGCAAAACTCTTAGGTTAAGAAACCATGATCTCTCCAAATCTAGGATTTAAATGCAAAACTCCTAGATGTGGAAGACATGATCTTCTCCACTATGCCAAACATCTATCTTAGAAGTCAGGTGAAGGATTTACCACATTAGAGTTTTGCAGTTTGTAATTTCTTGTGAGAGACTTAGGAAAACAAGACTTGAACTAAGACATCCTCTTCACAGGGTACTGATTGCATTTGGGGTAGGTATATTGTCTAAGGAAAGCTCTGTTGTAGATAAGAAAAAATGTTCTTTTAATAAGAGGTATTTTATTTGCATCTTCTATTTTAACACAACTGTTCTAGCCAATTTCCAAAGAACTATGTTCAGTTCTATAAATATAACAACAACAAAATAATAAATCACAGAAAGAAATAAATTTGATTGAACCAGATGTGCATTTATTCAAAGACCTCTATAGTTGCTGCCTGCCTGAGAGAGAGACATATGTGGGCACGGCAAAAACATTACTATCTAAAGCTGATGGGTTTGTTATATTAACTATTTCCCCCTGTAAGAGGATATTTATTACCAAAAAAAGTGTTATTGGTCGGATGCAGTGGCTCATACCTGTAATCCCAGCAGCTCACACCTGTAACATTAGCACTTTGGGAGACTAAGCAGGGGGTAGATCACCTGAAATCAGGAGTATAAGACCAGCCTGGCCAACATGACAAAACCTCGTTTCTACTAAAAATACAAAAATTAGACAGATGTGGTGGTGCACACCTGTAATCCCAGCTACTCAAGAGGCTGAGGCATGAGAATTGGTTGAACCTGTGAACCTGTGAGGAAGAGGTTGCATCGAGCTGAGATTGCAACACTGCACTCCAGCCTGAGTGACAGAGTGAGACTCTGTCTCAAAAAAAAAAAAGTATTATTCGTGTTAGAATTTAGAATATGTTAGGGGCAGGGCCAAGATGGCCCACTAGAAGCAGCAGTGTTCAGAAGTTTCCATCAAAGAAAACCATAATAAGCTTGTGAATCTTTCACCAGCAACCAAAGTATCCAGGTTATCTCATCAAAATTGACTAGAAGGCTGGTGTGGTGTGACCCACAAAGAGAAGGAAATGCAGTGTAATACAGTGGCCTACCTGAAAGCCACGCAGAGAAGGGGAACCTCCTCCTCCCAGCCAAGAGAGATGGTAAGTGAGTGCGCTACTAAGCCTGGGAAACTGTGTTTTTTCCAGGGAACTGTGCAACCCACAAATAGGAAAATCCCAGTTGCAAACCCATGCCACTGGGTCCTAGCATGGAGCGTACACATGTATTAACACCCACATTGACCAAGAGGCGATTCTCCTGCCTCAGCCTCCTGAGTAGCTGGAACTACAGGTGCATTCCACCACGCCCGGCCAATGTTTTGTGTTTTAGTAGAGACAAGGTTTCACCGTGTTGCCCAGGCTGATCTCGAATCCTGAGCTCAGGCAATCAGGCCGCCTCGGCCTTCCAAAATGCTGGAATTACAGGCCTGAGCCACCGCGCCTGGCCCTAATTTTTATATTTTTAATAGAGAAGGGGTTTTACCGTGTTAGCCAGGCTGGACGCAAACTCCTGAGCTCAGGTGATCCGCCCATCTCAGCTTCCCAAAGTGCTGGGATTACAGGCGTGAGCTACTGCGCCCAGCTGAAGTCTTATTTGTTGGGCAATATTTACAAGTCATTTTGTGCAGTTCTTCAAGGGGGAATCCATGATTCTGAAAATACTCCATTTGTGGCCATAGTATCAGTTTCTCAAAGTTAGATGATGATAAATGATGATAGTTGTGAAGCTGAATAATTTTCTTTTTTATCTTCCTTTAGACTCTGCTAAATGGGAGCTTAGTGGTAGATGCCTTTAGATTAAATGCCTTTAGGTTCACATTTCTTAGAAGACACGGTGAAGTTATTTATAAGAGGGAAAAGCACAGGAGTTAAAATTGAGCCATTCCAATACAACAGACTTGCTCTATAGCTAGCTGCAGGGTTGGTCTTCCAAAGATTAAGGCTGCCACAAACTTCAAAGTTTAGGGAGTGAGGCCTGGTGTGAATTAGGTGTCCTACCTCTTTGCTTGCAGAGCACCATGTATATCCATTGACATCACTCCAATCAAGTTGAATTTACATTTCTGTCCCATTTTCTTTAATCTTCATGATGGAAGAGTTCACTCAGTAGTGAATCCCATTGTCTACCAGTCATGTTGAAGATAGTGAGAACTCACTAAAAGGCCATTAAAATAATGGTGCAAACATAGTTTAGCTTGAAATTATACAGTGTCTGCTTATTCTTGTTTTTATTTTTATCTATGCCAGTCTTATAGCAACAGTTATATATCAACCTTTGTCAAGCCTGAAACAGTATCTTACATTTTTCTTCTTTTTTTACTTTCCTGTCCCATTTTATGCCATGGTGCTCAGCACAGGTAAAAGCTCATATTCTTGGACTCTGTATAGCCATGGAATTACCCAAGTATTTACAAATGTAGTTAAAATATTAGTAATAAAAATAATAACCTATACCACAACAGAAAATGTTCATTGTTATTTCATAGGAAACTAGTAGCAAATTAATTATTTGTATTGTTTTGCTTCTGTGAAAAACTATGTACACTATAAAATGTCCTTCATATCCATGATCATATTCAATGTCTAAATAAATGTAGATCAAAAGAATTCACATTGATATCAATGCTTCAGATATGAACAGTTCTGACCAGCTTAGCAAAGAGAGCACAACCTCTTCCTCTCCTACCAATAAAATTCCTCTTAATACCACCTGAAAAAGTACCTACTAAAGACGAAGCACCTTTCTCTCAAACCAAAGCACGTTAATTTTATTTTCAAGGACACTGTTGCAGGTGCAAGGTGATCCATTTGCTGATTCCATGTAAACCCGAACTGCAGAAACATGCTTATATCCTCATCATTATAGAAATATGAAACATGTAATTGTACGCACTTCTAATATTGTTCTTTATGTCTTTTAGATTGTATTAGGGGACAGGATTTATTAAATAAGCAAGTCCTGTTGGCTACAAAGCATTATTAATTTTGTGTGAAGTGACATGCCACTGGGTACTTGCAAGAAATAAAAGAGCTCCCTCTGCTGCCAGAAAATGAATTTTTCTTTAATTGTTATCAAAATCTCCTACCTAGCTTCTGTTTACTTCTTAAGTTATATTTTTGTAATTACTCCCTGTTTCTTATCTTTAAATTTTTTGCATATTATACCATTTTTTTAAGTAATTTAAATTCAATATTTAATTCTTTAAAGTAACTCAAAATTTTTTCCACTTAAATAGTAATTACAAGTAGTTCTTTGTGGAAAACCAAAACATCAGTTCACATAGATTTGCATTAATCTCAAGAATTTTATAATTACCTAAAATTTCACATAATTAATATTTCAGCACATGCATTAAAGAGTCTAACACATGAACTCTTATCAGTTTACCTATATTTATAGAATTTTCAAGTTGTGTCTTTTTTCTGAATACTTTCAGAGTCTGAAATAAGTCTAAATGAATCCTGTGACATAATTGATTATTAATTACAGATATGTCTGTTATTAAAAAGGATTTAATTTCAAAACATATACACACAATGAAGAAGATCATAGTAATTTTGCAATGAAGATGCTAGTGGCTAACAGATTATTCACTAGATTTTCAGTTCTTGGAGTTCAAACTCTTCTTCAACTAAATTATAAATTAATATCATGGGTCTTTGAAGTCATAAGAGTATATAAACTGTTAATATTAAATTTCCTAAATCCGAAATTTTATTATGATTTAAAATTTCATTGACAATTATATGAGCATTATTAATAAGAAACTTCCAACACTGAGATTAATTTCAGTGATCCAGGAGTAACTTAGAAGAAAAAGATGGTACTGAATAGAAGGTAAATAAGGATTCCAGAAAGCATCAGCACTTCCTTGGCTAGACATGGAAAACTATCTATAATTCTTTATAATCACTTGTACATGCCTTAGGAGCTAGCCAAAGTTTTCTAAATAACTATAGTAGCAATAAAAGCATGTGCCCATTATTTTATAAAACTTGCCTTTACAATAATTTGATTCTTATACATTTTGCTGTGTTAACAAAGGTGTTTGAAATTACAGATTCTTTCAATATTAGGTTATGTATGTACCATTCAAACTAGTAGATCCAGACTTATCTACCCCTTAGAATAAATCAAGTCTAATAATCATGAATAGCAAATGACTGACAAGGGAACACCGAGCCAAGACGTTAGGAAAGTAAAACCTCAGCACAAGTTTCAGGTAGAACACATGAGCTACGTGGTGGAACAAAACAGCAAAAGCAATCAAGAATAATCTCAAGAAAAAAATAATTTGATATTTTTCATGCAATAAATAAAACCAAGACTCAGTTGTTGCAGCTTGGCTTTTATTGTGATTTTCATAATGTGCAACAGTACAATGTTTAAAGTAGGTATGTAAAAGAGCAAAGGGAATTTCATGAGACAGACAAGCAGGAATGATTAAAGATAGATTGATAAATTGGTAGATGTTAGAGGCTGAAAGAATATACTATGAGTCAAAGATTTTAGATCTGAGGACACTAAGTTAGTCTATGCAATAAAAACTTACGGAAATAAGGATACATCTTCACGAAGAGGTTAAATATATTTACTTTTCTGTGAGGTAAAATGACTGATTATTCTCAGCATTGATGCAACTACATTTCAGGAATGTAGCTAAATTTTTTGAACTTTTAAGAAATATATTACTGCAATGTGAAAGGCATCACAAGTAAATTATACTTTGGAACCCTTTCTTTTTTAAAATTGGAACGAAATAAATATTAAAGTTTGAAGGCCAACATTTTTCTGTGCGAAGGGGGTATATGTCCAATATTCACTCCAAATGTTTCAAAAAAGAAAATAAAATGGTATTGTGTTTTACAGCTATTGGAAAAGATCACTGGTGTTAAGTTAAGGCAGCTTTCAGTTTTGACTTTCCATTCTTTCTTTTGCAGTCTTTTTCAGTCTTAAAACATCTGTTATTGATGCATTTGGCACAACTGGGCTTTCTCTTTTTCAGCATTTCGCTAAGTTCTATTTTCTATGTTTCTGTCTTTATTTAATGAGAAGTAAGTTAAGTTTCTAAGTTATAGCTGCTGTTTAAACAAACAAAATTATTGAAAATCTATTGTTGTATAAAGCATATGAAAGATTTGCAGAGATTGATATTTACTGATAGAACAAATCATTAGAGAATCTATATTTTGAATTATTGTATGACTATAATCATAAGAAGAGGTCAGTAAGGGAAGAGATTATTTGTGAATTAATATAATCCAAGAAGTCAGTGCTGAAACCTGAAAACTTGGAAAATGGACAAACAATATTTGGTTCACTGACATGAGACACATTTGTTATTGAGCAAAGTTGAAAAGACATGAAGTATCAACCAAAATAAAAATAAAATTAAAATAAGGTGTATTCCAAGTGTAAAACCAATTTTAGAAGAATCTGTTGCAGAATAAAGCAAGAAGATGAAAGTAGGAGAAATTGACTTGCCTGAAAATTTTATGTAGTGAGTAAATAAAGGCCTGACAAAACCATAATGAAGCTGGACTCCAGGTATTGCAGTAGAAAATGTAACTACTACTTGAAAGGTTAGGGAGTCCCCCATGCCTACTGTGGCAGGGAGCGTTTCCATGAGTTCATCCCCTTTGGCTGATCCATACCCATCCAGAAATTATAGTTATTGCAGATTATGAGGAAGGAGCAGGAACATCTCTCTTTATTTAAAAAAAAAAAAATGGAGGACTGAGCAAGGCAAGCAATGCAACTAGGGACCTGTTTCTCCTTCCACGGCTGGGTCTAATATAACACTTTCCCTTCCACCAAGCTGGCCAATATAGAGATGTCACACAGCGAGATGCATTTTTCACCTAGGAGTTTGTTGTTAAAAGATCCAGCTCATTGACCCCTTGAAATGAAACTGGCTAAGTGTCTGTTCCACTCGTATTCCATACCCCTTACTTCTACCTTTGTTTTCTAAACGTGAGCCCCACGTACTTAACATTCACAATTCATTTTAAACAAAGTTAGGATATAAGTAAATTTCATCAGTAACTTTCCTTTTAGGAAAAGCCTCTACAGAATAGGAGGTAATAAGCTGATGTACTAGCACATCTAGAGGCCATTCCTCAGGGGCCACAGAAAGAACACTTGCAGAAAGTGTGGTGAGAGATGAGGAAATGATTATCATCTCAAGGCTGCATTCACTTAAGAGGCAGTGTAGCAAAATGGGAAAGAATGCAGACTGTTTGTCCAAATCTTGGATACTCCACAGCTAGTGGGACGTTAGGCAAATCTATTCATTTCTTTATGCCTCCATTTTCACTTCTTTGTGTGCAAAGGGAATAAAAATAGTACTTTTCCTCATGGTGGTGTTATGAGGATCAATGATATATACTGTGTGTTAGGTATAAAGAACTTTGTAAACATTACAAAAATATAGCTGACATTTACATGGAAACTCAGTTTACCAAACCATGTGCAACTATAACTTCATGGTACTCTGGAAGTTATTTTCATTATCTTTCACATTTCACAGAAGAAGCTGAAGCTTAATAATTTCCTGTAAATTTCTCAAGATCACAGAGTGTATAAAGGCTTGAAAGGATTTCATCTACTTTTGAAACTTTTGTTCTGTCCTTCCCCTATCTGTCTCGGAATTCTGGTACTAAAACTCAAACACAATCTTTTGTATCTAAGAACACACAATGAAAAGGAGGGGAAAAATAGTCCATATTTTGCAAGCTCACTAAATATTTCAGGCTTTACCCTCAGCTCATTTGAGGCATGATACTCTCTGTATTTTTAATCTGCAGTCAGTACAGGATTTTATTGTTTCCACCTTTTATTACTTTTATTAGTGACTTGTAAACATATTGTACTAAGAAAAGTTGTTAGTTACTTATAGTCTTCTAAAAATATTAGCTAGAGGATAAAGCTCTGTTATGTCTGTGTTAACCTGCAATTTTCCTTCCCTTAGTAACATAGTCACATTTAAACAATGCTGTGACATTTATAATTCAGAAAGCATATAAAGTGAAATGAGTCTGTTAGAGAAAAAAAAATGCACAGAGAGCCTCAGAGCAGGCATGCTACCGTCAAGTTTAAAAGGCTTATAGCTCCATTCCAGATATTTCATGGTAGTAGCAAAAATATATATATATTGCATTAACACATAAGCATGAAAATGCCATAGCTTATTCATGGGAGACAGGTGTTGAATGATAGAAGTGTGTATTGTTCATATGGTATTTATGTCTTTCAAGTTTGTTTGACATTCCAAGAAAAAATGTGACTGGAGCTCGTGCATAAAATTTGAATCATTTTCTTTCTTTCTTAAAAACAAGGTACTATTTTATCCTCATTCTCACTTCTACTGGAAAAATAAATAGAGGTAAATTAATCTATGTATCCTACTAACACAATACAAATTATGCCTGTGGAAACTAACTAGGTAGTTATTTTACATGTATACTTCCAGATTCGTTTTTCTCTGATCCCTGTAGTTTCAAGTTGAGGAATTTGCTCGGTGACTTTGAAAATGGAGTAACCATATTGCTTACAGGAAGCAGAGAATGATAAATAAAGACATCAGGGATTTGGGAAAAGCAAAAATAAATGAAATGTACCTCTTTCCAGAACATCTTAGATACTCTAATGTGATAATTCATAATACAACTCACTTGACAGGACAGGGAGTAAGGTGTGGGTTTCATCTACTAAACAGCTCCAGAAAAGACCATGGTTTTTAATACTGAATAAATAAAAGATATATTTATATACACATAACTGGGGGAAATGCTGCTCATATTTAGTAAATAGCTTTTTTCTCTCTATTACACCGTATTTATTTTTTTCTTTTAATCTAGTTTTCATTATAAATTAGAC
Organism: Cacajao melanocephalus; assembly: GCA_963573385.1. Classification (NCBI taxonomy): domain Eukaryota; kingdom Metazoa; phylum Chordata; class Mammalia; order Primates; family Pitheciidae; genus Cacajao; species Cacajao melanocephalus. The sequence continues at coordinate 34,727 of CAUYLG010064770.1, forward strand.
GAGTTATGCCAGAAGTGTGGGTTGAAGGAATTTTAATTAGTTGGTTCCTAGTAGCAAAATATATTTTTCAGAAAGTTAATTTAGAGCTGTAGTGTGTTTTGAAGATGAGGGGTGTGTGTGTGTGTGTGTGTGTGTGTGTGTGTGTTTGTGTGTCTGTGTGTGTGTGTGTGTGTATGCATATGGGCATGTATTGCATAACAATGAGGATACATTATGAAAAATACATTGTTAGGTGACTTCATCATTGTGTGAACATCAAAGCATGTACATATACAAATCTAGGTGATACAGTCTGCTGCACATCCACGCTATGTAGAATAGTCTACTGTTACTAAGCTATTGAATACTGTAGGCAACTGAAACACAATGGTACTTAGGCGACACTAAATTTATTTTAAAAAAATGTTTTTCTTTCAATAACAAATTAACCTCAACTTACTATATTCTATTTATAAACTTTTTAGTTTTTTAAATTTTTACTCTTGCATAATAACACGTAGCTTAAAACATAAAAACATTGCACATCTGTACAAAGATATTTCCTTTCCTTATGTCCTTTTTATATAAACATTTTTTCTCTTTTATTTTATTTTTACCTTTTAATCCTTTTTATTAAAAGTTGAGACACATAAGCACAGGGTCAAGATTATGCATATCACTGTCCTCCACCTCCACAGTCTTGTCCCACTAGAAGGTGATCAGGGCAACACGTGCACAGAGCTGTCATCTCCTGTAATAAACATGCTGCTTCTGCAAAACACTTTCTGAAGGATCTGCTTGTGGTTGTTGCATAGCTTACTTCTTTAAAAGGAATACATTCTAAAGTAATGATGATAGATATAGTATAGCAAATACATAAACCAGTAACATAGTTGTTTCTTAGCATTATGAAGGATTAGGTCCCTGACAGAAAATGCAGTGATCTGTTTATATCACCATGACCACGGCATGTGAGTCAAGTGTTGGACTGATGTTATCGCAGCTAAGACATCACTAGGTCATAGAAAATTTTCAGCTTCATTATGTTCCTGTGGGACCACTGTCATATATGTGGTCCATCACTGACCAAAATGTCAGTATGTGGCCACAGCTCTCTCGATAGATAGATAGATGATAGATAGATAAATAGATAGATAGATAGATAGATAGATAGATAGATAGATAGATAGATAGATATGTGTGTATATATGTGAATATATGTGTGTATATATATGTGAAAACATGTGTGTATACATACACTATAATAGATATAGTTTGAAACACAAATTAGAAGATTTATTCTACCTAACTTTAAAACTTACAGCTACTACAGTAGCATAAAACTACTATCATCAAGAGAATATGGTATTGCCAAAAAATAGAAATATAGATTAATAAAACATATGAGAAAGCCTATAAAAATATAAATATAAATTGATTTTTGACAAACATTTCAAAACAATTAAGTGAGAAAAGAAAATCATTCTATCAGCAACCGAATATCCATATGATAACCAAGCAGCTTGGCTTTAAAATGCATTTAAAAATTTTATTTATTCTCTCTGGTCTTAGCCTTGTAATGCATTTTGACTCTGTTTCCTATCCTTCCCACCAGGCACTTCCTTGCACTAGGCTCACTTATCTAATTATGCATTTGCTTAGAAATCCCAGGGACTGATTTTGAATGAAAGCAGGCAGGAAGACCCCAGCTGGAGAATTCTCTGCATCTAGCCATTATCAAGGTGGTTAATCTATGACTCAGCCATTGTTGAGTTGACACCAGCCTATGCTTCAGGTGGACAGAAACTCAAGTTAGCTATCAGAACAAGACACACAGCTCCTGCACCCTGCCCCACTCCCATATGCTTCCCATGCTAAGTCTTCCTTTTAAAATCTAACTATTTGCTTAGAATTTTGAAATTGTTTTTGGAGGCATGAGCCTAGCCACTCCCAGCTGCTAGCATTTGAATATCATTGCTCTCCTTTCACTGCACCTCTTTTATCATATTAATATTTTGGCTTTCAAAAAGTGAGCGGCAGGACCTGAGCCTGTTTTCAATATAGAAAACATATCTACATAGAAATTTAGTTTGAAATAAATTATAATCTTAAATACAAAAGATAAAATTTAATCACAGCAAACCAAATACATAGAATTTGACATCCAACTGTAGGAAATACTTCGTTATTTTTAAACTCAAGCAAACCAAACAGTTATCATAATTGGTACCAAAGACAATCTCAGCAAATCTAAGAGTCAATATCCTGCAGATGTCCTCTGCTGTTATTGGAATTAAATGAAAAATTAACAAATTTAAGATTAGAAAAAATATATACACATATACTTACATAACATTTTTAAATTTGAAATTAACTTTTAATTACTAAAATACTTAAGAGATTAAAAACAAAAATTCTACACATCAAAATGTGTAGGATATAGCTACTGCAGTGTTTAAAAGACATTTAAAATGTTGGCCTCACATTAGAAAAGAAAAAAGAAACAAATATTAATCCCTTATGTATATAGTTTAAGAAATTAAAAAAAGAAAAATAGACTATATCCCAAAAATTTAGAGTGAAAATAATAATAAAAATATAAGAAGAAGAGTCTCAGTGCAGTGGCTCATGCTTGTGTTCCCAGCATTTTGGGAGGCCAAGGTGGGCAGATCATTTAAGCCCAGGAGTTTGAGACCAGCACGGACAACATGGAGAAACCCTGTCACTTTTAAAAATACAAAAATTACTTGGGTGTAGTGGTACAGGCCTGTAGTCCCAGCTACTAGGGAGGCTAACATGGGAAGATTGTTTGAACCTGGGAGATGGAGGTTGCAGTGAGTGGAGATCGCAACACTATACTTCAGCCTGGGTGACAGAGAGCACCCCCCCCTCCGCGTCTCTCTCTCTCTAGAGGACACTCAATGTGGGAATGTGAGGGCATTCAATTTGGGAGGGGCCAGGGGCAGAATAATATGATTTGGCTGTGTCCCCACCCAAATCTCATCTTGAGTTGTACCTCCCATAATTCTCACATGTGGTGGGAGGGACCTGGTGGAAGGTAACTAAATCATGGGGATGGTTCCCCATACTGTTCTTATGGTGGTGAATGAGTCTCATGAGATCTGATGGCTTTGTAAGTGGTAACCCCTTTTGCTTGGCTCTCTTCTCTCTTGTCTGCCACCATGCAAGACATGCCTTTTGCCGTCCACCATCATTGTGAGGCCTCTCTAGCCCAATGGAACTGTAAGTTCATTAAACCTCTTATTCTTTATAAATTACCCTGTCTCAGGTATGTCTTTATCAGCAGCATGAAAATGCACTAATACCATGTTCATGGGAATATCTATGAAACAACTGTTTTAGCAGCATTTTTAGTACTTAGAAAAAAAATCTTTGTCTATGGGAGTTAGAATGGATAAGTAAAATGAACTATATTCTTTCCAGGGAACACTGCTGAGCAATGAAAAGATTCAAGAGGGATGAGTTTCAGAGTTAAGTCTGAATTAAAAAGAAAAAGTCAGGAAAGATGTATATGCAAGATTAACCATTTTATATAAAACTGAAAAACTAATATGTGTTTTGAAAGTTTACCCATATGTAATTAAGCAACTTTCAAAAAGCAAGCTAATTATGAAAATAAAAATTTAATTCATGGTTAACTCAAGTGGTAAAAGAAAGAAATTCAATATTTTACAAGGTGGAGAGTACACCGAATCCATACAATTATTTATCCCTTTAAATTATTCTTTAAAGAGTGGGCATAATAGGTTTCATAGAACTCAATAAAACTATTTATTGTAATAGTATTGGATTGTATTGGAATAACATTATTTTTTCTTCTACAAAATTGTTTTTATATCATTTCTAATCATATAAAAATTACATGCTCATTGTGAAATAATTGTAACTATGTGAAAGTATAAAGGAGAAAGTAAATGCAAATGAAATCTCAACATCCAGAGAAAATAGCTATAAGGATTTTGGGGATTGTGCTCCAGTGTCCCTCTATGCGCACGTGTGCCTGTTCCTTGTTTCAATAAGATAATCCTTCCAATTATGCTTTGCCTGGTGGAAACTTGTTAGAGCCAGGCACTTGGAAAGGCAGCTTCAGTTCCTGCATCTCTTTCACTTAACTTGTCCCTGAGAAAGTCTCTTAGTTTTAACATCTGTGACATTGAATAAATATTTATTCAATGGATATCTGTTTGGAAACAACCTCAAGTCTTCTGTTTAAAGGAACAAAAACAGATTTAAATATTGGCCTGAAGGTTTAAACATGGGCTCTCTGAAAACACAAGCGACAGGAGATTCCGATACTGCGGACATCACATGGAAAATGCCCTGCCCCTGGGAACTAAATTGAAATTCGTGAACCATCACCAGGAGCTTATCTTCATTGCCCTATGGGAAGAAAATGAAGGAAAAGTAATGGAAGGGTAATGAACAAAGCTGAGCTTCAACAGTAGAAAAAAGATGCACTACATTTTCCTCCACTCTACTCAATTAAGGGTATATGTATGGGGGTGTGTGTGTGTGTGTGTGTGTGTGTGTGTGTGTGTGTCTGAGTAAGAGTATGATCATCCTAATATTTTTTCTTAACATGAAAGCAAATATTTTAAAACCTATAATAATAATAACCCCTTCGGAAGGAGACGGCAGAGCATCCCCAGTGAAACCCCACTGTCAAGCTTAAAATAGACTGAAGGCAGAAAGACCACACTGTTGATCCCAGATGAAACCCAAGACCCAGAAGAACTGCCCCTGTTTGCCTGCCCTTTCCTGACTGATTCTTTCTTAATAATGCCCCCATGCACACTGGAGAAATTGGGTAGAGCCACAGGAATTTGCACCTTCTGCAGTGGGAAGGGGCCTGGCTTCTTTAGCTGGTGCCTGGTGGTCTGGTGTTCAATTTGTGAGGTGGGAGCCTGTTAGTAGAACCATTCTTTTATAGCTGAGAGTTTTCTTTTAGTACACTCTGCTCTCCTCACCTCTTAATGTGTCTGTGTCCCTAATCATTCCTGGTTTGGTGATTAGGAGCTGGTTTTGCTGAACTAAGAAGCAAAAACTTCTGCATCAATAATAGTAATAACATTTGCATTCACAGACTGTTTTATAGATTTTGGGTTACTTAAATTATGCTTTCTCATTTAATCCACACATCAACCATCTGAGATGGCAGAGAATATATTATTCATTCAAAGAATTAAAAATCTGAGGCAAAAATAAAGTTTTATTTTGGTTTTGTTTTGATAACTTATTCAAGGTCACGAAGCTGCTTTATGTGAAAACAAGAACTGACGTCATTACATCAAGTTGGCTGATATGTACATAGTTTGTGGTTCACGCCTACTGAGAAACATAGATATTTTCCTTAAATCAAGTCTGCATGGAAAGCAATATGTTATCTAATAAAATACGTTTTAAATAAAGGACCATTTAAATTGTACTGATGTATTCAAAATTGAAGTTATAAGCTGAATTGAATATCTTAAACATTTTGCAAACAGTGTATATATGCTTTGCAAACACAGCTTTTGAATGAAGACAAGACCTTTAGAGATGTCATTCTAATTCCATTTAAAATGAGAAACAAAATTTTAGAGATTGTAAGTTAGCCAAGATCATGTCAATTTTCTCGGATATAGTTTAACCAATGTATAATGCAATATAGATTATAAAATAAAATATTTGTATGTTTGTATGATTAGCTATAAAATATATAAATTGATGAGTTATATCATAAGAAGCTTGATTTACATTATATATAATGTCTATTTCATAGATAATTATTTTCATTGGTAAATTACGTAATTGTGGTGCATTTTCTCTAGCTTCATTAAAATGTGATCAACGAATAAAAACAGTATATAGTTATGCTGTAAAGCATGATGTTTTGATGTATATATGCATTGCAGAATCATTACCACAATCTAGCTGAATATCATATCCATCATCTCACATTTATTATTTTTTACAGTGAGAACATTTAAAGTTTACCTTCTTAGCAATTTTCAAGGATACAATGTATTATCATTAACTGCAGTCACCATGATGTGTAGATCTGCAGAACATATTCATTTTGTTGACTCGAAACTTAATAGATTTTGACCAACATGTCCCTATTACCCAACTGTTCAAAAAGAGGTGAACTCTTCTATAATGTTAGGATTCAGAATGGGGTTGCTTCACTGAAGAAGCAGGAAGGAATTTCTGGTGTTCTGATCATGTTCGGACTTTTATTCTTAGAGTGGTTTTAATAACTAATGTGGTCTATTTGAGAAAATGTGTAAAGTTTCCACTTATCCGATGAACACATTTCTTAATATAAGTTATACTACAACAGAAACAGTATACATATAAAATTCCCCATGTTTATTGCAGCACTATTCACAATACTCAAGATATAGAATCCAGCTAATAGCTATCTTGTTTAACATATGTGTATTCCCACCACATTCCCTGACAACCAACAGCCTATTATCTGCTTCTCTGTTTGATGTTCTTAGATTCAATATATAAGTGAGGCCATGCTGTATTATCTTTCTATGCTTGACTTGTTTCACTTAACGTAATGTTCTCCAGCTTTATCCTTGTTGCTACAAATGGCAATATTTTTTACTTTTTTTGAGGCTGAATAATATTTATGTGTGTGTGAGAGACAGACTTTTCTTTTTTAATTTCGTTTTTAATTAATTAATTTATTTATTTATTTTAGACAGGTTCTTACTCTCTTGCCCAGGCTGAAGTGCAGTGTTGCAAACATGGTTCACTGCAACTTTGATTTCCTGAACTGAAGCGACCCTCCCACCTCAGTCCTTCTGAATGGCTAGGACTACAGGCACATGCCACCATGCCTTTTTAATGTTTTGACTATTGGTAGAGATGGCATCTCAGTTTGTTGCCCAGGCTTGTCTCAAACTCCTGGGTTCCTGCCATTCTCTCACTCCAGCCTGCCAAAGTGCTGGGATTACAAGAATGAGTCACCATGCCTAATCACATTTTCTTTGTGCATTCTTCTGTAGATAGACACTAGGTGGATTCCATATCTTGAGTATTGTGAATAGTGCTGCAATAAACATGGGGACTTTTGCATGTAAACTGTTTTTGTTGGAGTATAACTTATATTAAGAAATGTGTTCATTAGATAAGTGTAAACTTTATACATTTTCTCAAATAGACCACGTTGAGTAATAAAACCACTCAGAATAAAAGTCAGAACATTACCAGAACACAAGAAATTCCTTCCTGCTTCTTTAGTAAAGCAACCCCATTCTGAATTCTAACAATACAGAAGAGTTTTACCTCTTTTTGAACATAAATATATGAAATATACATAAGCACTTTTTAAAATATAGTTTATTGCGTTTTAGGTTTTGGGGTACATGTGAAGAACATGCGGCATTGTTGCATAGGTACGTAGGTGGCAATGTGGTTTGCTGCCTTCCTCCCCATCACTTATATTTGGCATTTCTCCCCATGTTATCCCTCCCCAACTCCCCACCCCCTGCTGTCCCTCCCCTAGTTCCCCCCCACAGACCTCAGCGTGTGATGCTCCCCTCCCTGTGTCCATGTGTTCTCATTGTTCAACACCCACCTATGAGTGAGAACATGCGGTGTTTGATTTTCTGTTCTTGCATCAGTTTGCTGAGAATTATGGTTTCCAGGTTCATCCATGTCCCTACAAAGGACA
>CAUYLG010064771.1:0-17726 GCA_963573385.1 Cacajao melanocephalus
CTTTGAGGTCCTTGTCCAAAAAAATACCAAATATAGAACTCTTAGGTCTGTATAGTTTAAAAAAAAAATCCTTGGGTCAAAATATCTATCTATATCCATCACAGCTCATCATTAGGTAAATTTGGACATAGCATAGGTCAAATGTTCCATCTTCAATCAGTATATAATAAATGTAGAAAAATACAACAAACTAAAGGATTTCCATTCCTGTTAACACTGAGACTGATCTCTAAGAAAATTTCAACAGCAATATGCCGGAAGGTAGGCTAAACAAATGCAATTTGTGGGCTTGTCCATATTATAATTATATTGTTATGCAATTACTGTCTGCAAACACATGCATCGTTTATAAGCAATAAGTTTAAAATTTTAGCTCTAATGAGAATTTTCCAATCTGTTATTTCTGAGTGCCAGGGTGGCTGATCTGTTATTGTCATTTCCCACCAATCCATAGCTCTGCTATGTTATATATACAGATCTTTATATTCATGTCTATCTATTTGCCAAACTACTACACTAATAGCTTACTCCTTCACCTTCTTTAAATTAGAGGACCTAGCATAAGACCAGGAATGTTGAAAACTCACCCCCCTTTTTTTCCCTTTGAGACAGGACTCACTCTGTTGCACAGGCTGGAGTGCAGTGACGCAATGTCAGCTCACTGCAGCCTCGACTTCCTGGGCTCAAGTGATCTTCCCACCTCAGCCTCTCGAGGATCTGGGATTACAGGTGCATGCCTGGCTAATTTTTTGTAGTGATGGGGTTTTACCATATTGCCCAGGCTAGTCTTGAACTCCTGAGATCAAGCAATCCACCCACCTGGGCCTCCCAAAGTGCTGGGATTATAGGTGTGAGCCACATACCTATTTTTAGAATCTCCTTCAAGCACAAAAAAACAGTATTACATACATGTACACATAAAACATCTGTTGGGAAAGCAGTTATTTTCTAAATATACCCACTACTATTATTGTAGGCAAATATCCTCCTTGGTAGGTGTAAATTCTCCCCACTAGCACAGCCAGTTCATAATTAGGCAGGGCTACTGGAGCCAAAGTGTGGTATATAGGATACCGATTCTTTTTTATCCACTTGATCATACAAAGGTAGCAATAATAACCACACTCTTAGAAGATTCTAAACAGACCTCAGAATTTCAAGTGCTGATACATATATACATTGTTTAGAAAAAAAGTCAATGTATAAAAAAATTAATCAAAAGCAGTATTTCAGGTTTACCTGGAGTAGATTTAAGGGCCTGAGACTTGAAGTATTTTTTAAACCAAATGGAACACCTGTTAAATAAAACTCATGGTTATAACAGAATTGCAAGTTTATTACATATGAAAATAATTTACACTTTAGTATATATAATAATCTTATGTACTTTCTGCATAGATGTGCTTATTTTCCATACTTCAAAAATATCTTAAAAACAACAAAAAATTTTTCTTCATCAATCCTGAGATTTTATTCAAAATTGTGAAGCACCAGATGTACATTATATTCTCAATTTCAGAAACTGAGACTTCTTTTTCATTCTTCTGTTGGCTGAACAAAGAGTCATCAAGAATTATGTGAACACCATGAGTATAATAAAACTAGCACTATTGTGCAAATATATTCCAGGTACTGGCATCTATTTACATTTCTCAGTGCTACATAGTACACTATAATAATCCTCTCTCTAAGAACTGGTGTGCTCTATGCTGTTTTTTAAACTACAAATGCTAATCAGAATGCTAAAGAATGTTGCAATTTGTGTATAACGATCAAAACTGAGACTCAGGAGACGGTGCTCTGTTAATTCTGAACTTATTCCTAAAAAATCTGTTATGTAACATAACACAGAGCATAGCTTAAAGCTGGTGGTGACAAACTTTTTTAGTAAAGGGCCACAATGTAGGCTTTGTGAGCACAAATGACCTCTGATGCATCTTCTTTTTACAATCCTTTTAAAAATGTAGAAACCATTCTTAGCTTAGGCTGTGTGCTGTAGTTTGCTTACCCTGGTCTCAAGGTATGTATATATTTTGCTTACTAACAAAATATACCAATTTGAACACTAAACATGTATCTAGCTCTCTATCACATCATTTTCAAAAACAATTTGAGGGAAGAAATACACATGTAATACTAGCAAAGCCTTGTAAAAGAAACCAAAAAGTATAATCAGATTGAAATTTGGCAAAAATATCCCTTTCTGGAAAAATTCTCATTTAAAAAAATGGCTTAACCCCCTTTTAAAAGTGGATGACATCTGTATAATGCTTTCTAGCTTTCGGCACTTTCATACTTAATTTATTTATCTTAAGTACCAACTGAAGATATTTTTATTCCCACTTTAGAGTGAATTGAACTGAGGCTAAGGGAGAAAAATGCAGTGACTTCCGTAAAGCCCCAGTTTAGTAACTGAAGCCACATGTAACTGGTACAACTGGTAGTTACGTGTAAATACCCTAAACTCAAGATGTGATTCCATTTCCAGGACTTTTGCCACTAAAACACATTTATGCTTACTAAAATAAGAATACTAGCTAGCATTAGGAAATTACAGTGACATGTTAACATGTTTAATTATATTCTCTGGGTTCTCTTTCTCATAACTCACAGAAAGTTTTAAATAAATTTTTCTAGGTTATTTTTTGTATTAAATGTTTCCTCAGTAGAAACTGAATTGTTTCAAGATATTATAATACATTCTTTTAAAGAGCATCAAAAAAATAAGCACAAGTTATAACTGTTTTCCTGTACAGGTAATAACTACTCCTAAATAAAAGAATGCTTATCATGTCTCAGGCACAGTTTAAGCACATAATCTGTATTATATTTCATTTAATCCTCATGACTATTAAGTTATTATTGCTATTCCCATTTTACTTATAAGGAAAATTAGACACAAAAGTAACTTTCTCAAGATTACACAAATTAAGTTGCACAACTGGGATTCAAGTTGAGGTAGTCTGGCTCCAGAACCCAGGCTCTTAACTGCGATGCAGCTGCCTCTTGTGCACAATGTATATTTTCAAAATAACAGTTATTTTCCCTGGAATATAACTACAATGACTATAAGGCTATCAAAATTGATTTTGTTATTTGGAAAGTAAAAGAAAGATGTGCACAGACTCAAAGGCTTACCAAGTTTTCCACATAAGTTGATTGCTAGATGGCTTTTAAATCAAATATCAGAACTTTAAAGGCTTTTGAAATGAAATATCTGTGATACAATACTTCATGAAATAATGACATTAAATGCCTTTAGCATTACTCTTAAAATTACATTTTTACTTTAGCATATACTTTAATTTTTTTTAGAGGTTATTTCCAACATTCTGACCTGCTTGAGAAGCTGCCTGCATTGCACTGGGCAATGCATTTGGTAGCAGACCTCCTGAGGGTAGAAGGCCGCTCAGGTTTATTCCTGCAGGAGTTATGGCACCAGTGTTACAGCCCAGCATGGAGTTTGAACCACTCATCAAAGCCTGGGCTCCACTGCAGGAGAATAAGACAAAGCATTAAACTTCACTGTAAAAGGAAAAAAAATCAGCCATATAATTCCTCAGATTAAAAAACATACTACTAAGCAAACACAACTAGTTATTTATTTGTCTTAAATTTCAAAGATGGTAATGCAGAGGATAAACAGGAAATTCTAAGCTGCTATCAAGATGAAGTATCAAAAAACAAAAACAAGATGAGGTATCATCCTTGTGCAGTTAACAAATGTGTTATTTAAAATTAAAACATACATGTCAGGCAGCTTCTGTCCATATCTAAACTATTCCTGTTCAGTCTGAGTAATATGCAGTTTGTTCTTAATTTCACAAATTAAGAATTTAGATTGGTAAAGCTATCTTAAAAAAAAAAAAAATCAGGACATCAATGCAAACTTACCAAACAGAGCCCACTACATTGATGAAGTTAAGTCCAGCAGAGTTTGCCATGACCTGGGTGGCCGTGGTTCCTGGAGTTATAGATGTTACCATGGTGGAAAGAGGAATGGTTGTTACAGGCATTGCCTGGCTCAGAGACCTTTGCTGCTGAGCAAACTGAGTTAACAAAGTGGGCTGAGGGGTGAAGCCTGAATCTTGGGGAGTAGGGGTGGCTGAAGGGGTACTAGGAGTTGAGCTCTGAGCATCAGGAGGGTGTGGGGTCGATGAAGGGGTTGGTGTAGGAGTAGATGGCTTAGGAGTTCCAGATCCTGCTCATTGAGAAAAATAAAAATTGCTAGTTTGTTATAAATGGCCAGTCCTTTTAAAATAAGGTTAATGGAATCTTACTTAGCACTGATAATTTGTTCTAGTTTTTTTTAAAAGCAGTTAACTGCAAGTGTTAATTTCTACACATGATACATGAGTGTTGCTACACTCAATTACAATTAAGGATGCAGTATATCACCTAAAAATCCCATTAGAGATGCTATTGCAGTAACAGTATAAATATACAGTTATATTCTACCACAATACCCATTTAAAAGTTAGTTTCCTACATGCTGCCCTTGGCCTAAAAAGTTCAAAAGGAATTCAAATTAATTTGTTATTTACGATTTCACTAATTCAAGACTTCATTTAAAAATATTGCTTCTGTAGTGTAAAAGTCTGAGATAAACTGTGAACATGTTTAATAAGTTACATATGGTTAACAATCATATTTGGCACCTAAATATACATGTTTAATTTCTAACACATCAAGTTTATCCTGACAAACGAATTTATAAAAAACAGTAATAAAGCAAATATCTGATAGATAATACTGCATCTTTAACAGTAACTGTGTACTTCTGTTTAAATGTAGAATGTATAGAAAATCTGTTGTGAATGAAGTATGCACAGTTTATCAATTTTTTAAAAAAACAAAAACAAAAAACAAAAACCAAAAAAGTAAAACCAAAAGCTCTTGAGGTGTTTTCTTTTTTAGCTTTCATGTCCTGCAGAAAGAAAGGAAAGAAATGTGAATGTCCAGAAGCTGTCACTCAACCCTTACTTAAAGTAACAACTGTGTGCAGTAGATTACCATAATCCATACCCACAACATAAGAAGTGTGAATAAGACTTTCAGAAAATTTATATATTTTTCTTTGTGCAAAACAAGAAGGCAGAAAAATTACACCTTTTGAGCTATCAAGATGAAGATGTTTATATCTAATGCAAAGACCACCCTATCACTGTGCAGTGTACTAAAACTTTCAGCATATATTAGCTATCTACAAAAAATCTAAAAAACTGAAATGACTCTTTTCCCCAAATTGGTACCTTTCAGATAGTAACTAATTTGAAGAAATTCTCCCATACTAATGCTAGCATTTTTGTAAAACTCTTCTTGATGTTAAAAAAAAAGTATTCAGTAGTAAAAATCACATTTCAGTACCTTCAGAATAATGCTTCATGATCATAACATTTTAGTAACTGACAACAATTTATAAAAGAGTGTAGGAGTGTTTTTGAATATTGTTTTTCAGTTTATTGTATCACCACCTTGGAACTAGTTGACTTCTTACATTTACAAAGATAGGACCTGCAGCAACAACTCTTATGACATTTTTTTCATATCAGCCACACAATTTACATAATCATGTAAAATGATCCTAGGGTACACTGGAATAAAAAATATTTTGAAATCTTATTGCCACATGTTAACTACTAGATTATTTTTTTAAGGAGATGTGTAGGTTGCAAGTCTATAAGAAAGGTATACGCAGAATGCATACATATATACAGAAAAACAAGTACAATTACAATAGAGACATAATACATACAATCAACAAGAGTTCTGCCTGAAGCTTCTAGCAACTTATACATTTTGAGTACACAGTACATTCAGATATCACTACTTCACAGGTTGAAAAAAGCTGTCTTAAGAAACACTAATGCAAAAGCTTATGAAGATTTAATGAAGAATAAGTTATGACTCACTTTGTGATGAGCTGGCAGGTGACAGGGCAGCTGGAGAAAGCATGCTAACTTGATTGAGATCCACAGATGATTTCCGAGGAATACTTGATGGTTTAGAAGAAGGAGGAGGAGTTGGAGATTTGAGAAAGCTGCTTGTCTGCTGTGGTGTAAAATAGTTACCTAGAAGAACATAAAAGTTATTTTCTAAATTTATAATTCAAAATTCTGTGAACTGTAGAAATCAAAATGGGGGCAAAGTTTTAAAAAGAGATTATGATTATATACTTCTTCTAGATTGTAGAAAACTAAGAAATGTAATACCTGAGGAACTATTTCCTGAGTTTGAGGGAAGTTTGATTGGTGGGGGTCGATGTTTTACACCCTTCCCCAATACTGAAGACTGAACTGACACGGTTTCAGTTTGCTAAAAGACAGTGACATTAAGCACACTTGTTAAAATAAATACTGCTATAAATCTCAGATAAAAATACAATGTTTAACTCTACAAAGTGCTCTTAGTAGTTAGATTGAATACTACATGTATTACAGAGGAAATTTCACATGAGACCCACGAAATATATTACAGTACACATAAAGAATGAGGAAAAGATTTCTGAGTAATAGGGTGGGAATAAAGAGTTTTAGAGAGAAAGGCAGAGGAGTTAAGATGAAAACAAAGCTTCCACCCTTCCATTCCTATCTATTAAAGGAAAATAACAGCTGTTAAAGTCAAATAACTAGAACACAGGTATTCATTATAATTTTTCTTTTATCTTTGTGTACATTTAAAAATTATATTACAAACAGTTAAATTTTAAAAAGGCAAAAGTAAAAACAAAACTAAACAGTACCTCTACTCCTCAAAAAATGATCATTTTTTTGAGATGGAGTCTCACTCTGTCGCCCAGGCTGGAGTGCAGTGGTGCAATCTTGGCTCACTGCAACCTTCACCTCTGGCGTTCAAGAGATTCTCCTGTCTCAGCCTCCTGAATAGCTGAGATTACAAGTGTGTCCCACTATGCCTAGCTAATTTTCATATTTTTAGTAGAGATGGGGTTTCACCATATTGATCAGGCTGGTTTCAAACTCCTGACCCCAGGTGATCCACCCGCCTCAGCCTCCCAAAGTGCTGGGATTACAACAGGTGTGAGCCACCGCGCCCGGCCTCAAAAACTGATTCTTAACATTTCTCAGATTACTTGTGAAACAACTGGGCCAAAGAAGTAACATTAATCAAACACACTTCTGTTTCTTTTGCTGGAGAAACCTGACTTAGGCTGGCTGAGCCACTGGAGCTGTGTGACATCTTGACTGGACATTTAGCTTCATTCTGGACTAATTCTTGGTACTGGTTGACTACTCTAAAATATCAAGAGAAAACAGGTAAAGATTAGATAACCAGTTTTAAACAGAAATGTATTTTATAGGAAAGAATAATAATGGGGAAAAAAAGGTTCTGTCAAAATTGACATAAAAATTAAAATTAGGCAATTTGTCTTTGTGTTAAAAGTACATAATTTTAATCTGTTCAATGAAAAATTGTCTAAAACATTTTGCTAAAGAACAATCTAAAGATATACTTTCAATATCTTATTTATAATACAGAAATTGCAGGGATTACTTAAGTAATAAGCAGCCAAAGAAAACATTCACTTCCCTTCTTAGATTCTGATTAACTTACTAACTAGAAATCATCTTCCTTAGCTACAGTAAATATATCTAAGTTTTCTTATTTAAAACAAAACTATATTTTAAACATTTTTTTGTTTCTTTTTTTATTTATATGGAAAAAAAATCCTAGGTATTATAAACATTGGAAAAATGCATTTAAGTCCCCCCAAAATCTTATCCCACAAAAAGAACCAATCTTAATAGTTTGGTGTATTAATATGTTTTAAACATTTTTCCAGAATCAATAAGTTTTTAAATTTGGAAAGGACCTCAGAGATTTTACTGTTCAATGCCCTAATTTTACAAGAGGCACATAAATATTAAACAGTGTATATATGGTTAATACATAACCAAAATCAAAGTTTTTAACTGTTAGTGAAGTATTCACTATCCTATAAAGGTGAAAAATTTTTCATATCCATCCTGACCAAAAATACAGATGCAAGTATTTTTACCTCTCAGCATCGGTCTTTGAGCCAATAATGAACCTAAAATGTTTAAGGAAAAAAAAAGGAGAGAAAAGAATTAGGTAAAAGTTGTCTTAAGGAGCCTTGGGATTACTTTTGAAATCTTCCATGTTTTAGTCACAGTAATATAAATTGGTGTTAAATCTACCAAGATATGGAAAAAACTGTATTGCATTTAAACAAATAAAACAATGACTAAGTTTTGCATGCATTATGAAATAACATGAATAACTTGGTTGATTTAGTTAAGGGATTTTCTTTTGGCACAAAATTTATTTATTAAAACATAATTTGGGCTGAAAGTTACAGTGCTATATACCCTTACAACTATTGGCCCTACAGGGAAATCACTGAACTACCATGTGCAGAGGTCTTTGGCCTTCCTCTCACTTTAACCTGCAATTTTAGAAGTTACTATTAATGTCTAAATAACAGGTCCTTAGAATATATTTCAAACAAGGTATACATATTTATCTCCAATTTGAATAAAATATCTTTAGCAAGTGTTTTTAAAGAGTTTGATATTGATATAATCTCTTAACAGATTAAAATAGTTTATTATTTAATTACCAATTTGAATGTTCATCTGTGGAGGAGCTGAAATATAAAATGAGAAAAACTTAGTTAATGCAGCTCAAACTCTGACTTCATAATTTATTAAATACTTTATGAGTATGGAAGAATGACTGGAAGATAATAAATCATGCAGCTACTCTGATGTAAAGGTAAAAAATTCAATTTTCTTCCTGTCAAACAAATTAGTCATTTGGCTTTATAAACCAATTTTTTCACGACATACCATATATCACCCCTGTTTTCTATAAGAGTAAGTTAATAAATTTAAAATGGCCAATGTATGTTGTCTTTAAGTGAAAGATTTTTATAAATATAAGTAATCAATACTGGGTACTGTATTCACTACCTGGGTGATGGGCTCAATAGAGACACCCACACCTTAGCATCATGCAACATACCCCTGAAACAAACCTGCACACATAACCCCTAAATCTAAAATAAAAATAAAGGAAAAAAAATGGCTTCCTTAGAAATGCATGCTGAAGATTCAGAAATAAACTACTGTGATGTGTATAACTTAAAAAAAAGTATATAACCAAAATATTCGATCCTTTTACAATAAAAACTGGTCCTGTGAAAAAATAAGTTGAGGATTCCCTGCTATTTCCTCTCATTGACTTTTACTTAAATATTGGTGGGGTTGCTCTTTAAAAATCCACCTTTCTACTGTAGTTTCAATTAGTATTTTGTGTAAATAAAGGCTTTACAATTAACATAGACCTGGCCCTGTCCTTTTCTGCTGAGTTTTTTTTTCCCCTTCTTTTCAAAACAGTGTCAGTTTGGTTTAAAAAAACAAACAAATAGTAAAACAATTAAAACTAAATAATATTAGTACCAAATATATGTAGTTCATACATTTTGGAAGATCATTTCTCTCTCTCTCCACATATATATACACATACATAAATATACACACACACACACACACACACACACACACACACATATATATGTATATGTACATGTATATTAACACGTAGGGCCAATAACTACATTAAGCATTGAGTCTGTGTCCTTACATGCAGTGCCAAAATACCAAGTATCTTTTTACATTTATAGTAAACTCGCTTCCTATTTAAACATACAATTGCCCAAACACTTCATGTTCAGACACAGGTTAAAGTCATAAGTGCCATAAATATATAAAGATGGATATCACAGGAACAGCCTTCAAAACAAGCATAAAAATAATTAAACACAGGTGGTTTTTTAAAAAAATATTAATGGTTTTTTAAAAATATATTAATATTTTTTTGAGACGAAGTCTTGCTCTGTCACCGGGCTGGAGTGCAATGACATGATCTCGGCTCACTGCAACCTCCAACTCCCTGGTTCAAACTACTCTCCTGCCTCAGCCTCCCAAGTAGTTGGGATTACAGGCACACACCACCACACTCAGCTAATTTTTAGTATTTTTAGTAGAGATGGGGTTTCACCATGTTAGCCAGGATGTTCTCGATCTCCTGACCTCGTGATTCGCCTGCCTCAGCCTTCCAAAGTGCTGGGATTACAGGCGCAAACTACTACGTCCAGCCTAAAAAAATTATTTTTAATAACTCTCGAGCAACATGGTAACTATGATTTAAGTTTACTTACGTCTACTTCCAAATCTAATTGTTATATTTAACTAGTAAGTGAATTCTCAATGAGAAATTTTTATTCATTAATGGTTCATCAGTAGTTAGTTACTAGATAAATTCTTGGTGCCTTATTTTTTTTTCCAGTTACTTGTATTTAACAGAACTCACTGTGATGGAGACATCTGGCTGTCACTTTCTTCATCTGCTTTACATGGCTGTATTTTACCATAGTAAAGTGGATCTCCAAGTGATTGCAAGATGGTCAGCTTTGTTTTCTGATACTGAGTGCCGGCTTCACATTCAAATATATAATCATCTTTTACATCCTGAAAAAGACATAACACCCCAAATAAATACCTTCACAAGCAGGTAGGCAATAAGAATTAGTAAAAATCAGAAATAAATGACATATTAACATGTATCTGACAACAGGAGACACACAGCACTTAGCCTACAAAGATGTTTAAGACTGTTTACGAGAATAAAGCACAGCATGGTTCTTAAAAACTATATGGGCACTCAGCATGCATTTAATAAAGCATTAACATATACAATGAAGTAAGTACATGCATGTAACAATATTAATACATCATTAAATACATTATGAGACATACTAATATACATATTGGAAATCATAGCAATGAACATTTATTGAACACTGTTCTCAGCACTCTACAGGGACTGTCTCAAGTAAGCTTCATCATATTCTTCTAGTTGGCACTGTTATTATCACCATATCAGAAGTCAGGGAATTAAGCAAAGAGAGGTTAAATGACTAGCTTAGGTTCACACAGGGAGTTAGCAGTCTGTGTCTCTGCTTACACCCCTGATCCTCATGCTGCCCTGCCTGTCTATACTCAGGAGGGCAGTACAGAATTCTTTTTTACATGGTACTTTGGGAATGAGAGTTCCAATGACATGTTTAGTTAATAAAACTTAATACGGTAGAATTTCATACTAGACATATGAATTGCAAATATTAAATAATATTAAAAGGAAAGAACTTTCAAAAGCAGATCTGTTTCTATTAATCATTTGTCTGCTTTTGCTATCACACACAAAAAACATCTCTCGTCATCTCACTCCTAGGGTTCACCTAATTTAAATATTATACCTATTTCTCTTTTTTAAAGACATTATTATTGCAATCAGGAAAACTTACGAAGAACACTTCTGTTAAAAGGGATCCTTAGAAGAATTTATTAATTTGAAACAAAACAAATCAGAACTACCAATATGCAAACCAAAAGTAAAAATGAAGTTCTTCATTAAAATTGCTCTTTAAGGCCAGCCACAGTGGCCTATAAGCCCAACACTTTGGAAGGCCAAGGCAGCTGGATTACCTGAGATAGGGAGTTCAAGACCAGCCTGGCCAATGTGGCGAAACCCTGTCTTTACTAAAAATACAAAAATTAGCCATGCGTGGTGGCGGGCGCCTGTAATCCCAGCTACTCAGGAGGCTGAGGCAGGAGAATCACTTGAACCCGGGAAGGCAGAGGTTACAGTGAGCTGAGATTACGCTATTGCACTCCAGCCTGGGTGATAAGTGCCAAACTCCATCTCAAAAAAAAAAAAAAAAAAAAGAAAATTGCTCTTTAAAATGCAAAGTGCACTTTGGTAAACAAAATAGTTATTTCTTCTTGTAATTCACTGAACTCCCAGAAAATTATTTAAAAAAGAAAAAAGGTCCCAAACTAATGGCAATTGCACTTTATGTTTAGTAAATTCAGAGGCCAGATTAGAAATGGCATCATTAGAAACACAGACTGGCAATGATTACTTACATGGGCTGGCCAGACTGTTGGCTGTGAGTCATCAGATTTGATAGACTTTTCCACTTTAGCATATTTCTCCACCTAAACAATCAAATCAAAAAATACCACATAAAATAGAATCCATATCAGATAAAACAGCATCAGTATTCTGACCAAAGAGAAGAAACTAAGTAACTCAACAATACACTCATCATACTTGTTAGTGTAAGAATTCTTAAATCACTGATATCAACTACTTATGTTTAAGCAGCTTAAAACACAAAACTATGGGGGTCTAGGGAAGGTAAAATATTAAAAGCTGATGAAAGTTTTGGACCCGTTTCCACTTTCTAGTCAGACTTGGCCATTTATTCTGTATATGTCCTAGGCATCTGTGAGAGTCAAATATTAACTTACTGGCAACCATGATATTAACAGCAACTTAGACTCACCTGGGGCACCTATTAAAAATACAGATTTTCATGTCTGTCCCTTAGAAATCCTAAGTAAGTAGATCTTGAATAGGGCTTGAAATCTCTATGCTTAACTGATACCCCTAGGTAATTCTTCTGATTGAGCTAGACTGAGAAGCTTTGTTTTAGGGCACTGCTATTCAATGTATGGTCCATGGACTCCAGCATCACATAACCAAGGAGCCTGTAGAACTGCATCTTAGGACTCAGACCAGACTTGCTGAGTAGCAAACTATAGTTTAACAAGCTCTCCAGGTGATTTGTAAGGACATTAAAGTTTGGGAAGTACTCCAGCTTGCCCTCCAAAGCTAAATTCCACCCTTCTATATTTACAATGAAATTCTGTTCTCAGGCCATGTTCCTTGAAGAACAGTGCATAAGCTACCAAAAGATAATATGGCTTACTTCCTTGAGTTGTATATACAGTCTACTGTGCTTTGCACAATTTCTTTTTTTTAAAATCACAAATAGTAAGAATAATGCATGTGTTAGCATGGAAAGGATGCAACAGAAGAACAAATCTGAAAATTTGTATAAAGAGTTGAGTGAATATAAAAAAGAACATAGGAGAAGGAAAAATATAGGATCATTCATCAACATATCCCTTTTCTTTCTTCAAGCATTTATAATTCACACACATCATGGATCAATAAAGAATACAGTCCAATGTTTGTAATCTTGGTTACTTCTCTAGTATTATTAATCTTTATTTTTTTTTGAGAAGTATTATTAAATACTACTAAAAATTTAACCACTTTGAGGAAACAAGCACTATTAGGAAATTATGATGAAATATGAAAAAAAGAGATTTCATGTGATTATGTAATATACACTATATTTTCTCACATTTTTAAATTGTTTTGTTTGCCATTCCTGCTCCAAACGCAACTATATTAAGGGGTTATGTTCTTTCAACTTAACGTGAAAAAAGAATAATACACAGCTTCTAAAAATCATTTTTCAATGTTTTTTGAAATAAATCATATAGTTTAAAAAAAACTTTTTTAGCGTATGATCTAAATCACTGTTTTTAAAATAAATAAGTTTTCTGTTGTTTTCTCAAAGTATAAGCGACCAAATGGCAAAACTTAGGAACTTTATATGAAAAAAAGCAATTCATGAACTGACTTACATCTACTTCAGAAGGTATGGCCAAATTACAGGGACTCCGTTTCCACATATCTACACACTGAAAAATTTAAAACAGTAGAAATTGAAAACTTGAAATAAGACAGGCTTTTGGCATAATAACCTTTATTTAAAAAATACATACTTACATTTCCTGCTTTAGAAATTTTGAGGTCATAATGCTGACCTGCTTTTCTTTCCTTTCTTTTTTGTAAGAAATCAAGTAACCTCAGCTGAGGAGGAGGTGGACAATGAGATAGATCCTGCTGCCGATTCAGAGAGGATCTGGAATACCTCTTGAAACACCTGAAATAATATTAAGAGATTTGAACTAAATGGCACTAATAAAAGAAACTCATATGTGAGTTTAAACTAGTCAGCGCCGAATATGTACAAATCATGTTTATAGAATACTGCCATATGCCAAGCACAGTCCTAGGAACTGGTGAAATAAAAATGAGTTAAGATAAACAAAATTCCCATTACCACAGAGCTATCAAGTCTAGAGGGACAGGAGACATTCACAAGTAAACAGATATAATAATTTGAGATTTCAGATACCAATAAGCAGTAAGAGAAAAAACAAAGTACTATGGAGAGTATGGGGTAAGGAGGGCAACATTAGGGAAGGGAACGGGGAGAGGGAAGGAAGGCAAAGAGTCTGAAGAAGCAGAAACCTATTAGCACAAACCTCCTCAGGAACCAGTGCTGGGGTAGGGAACCTCAAGTATAACTGATGAATTGCTGGAGGCTTAGTGTGGACGTGTCTGAGAGATTCAAAACTCCACGGGGATCTAGTCACTGCGAGCCTCCACATTTTAGGGGATTTTATCTCTAGTAGCTCAAAGAGGTTCTCACAGTGACTACTGGGGGAAAATCCCCTCACGTTTACCATGGAAGGTGGGGAAAAGAAAACATTCTGAAAAGTCAGGGAATGAGTATTTGAAGCAGATATATTTTTAAAAGATGCCAAGGGAGGCATAAACTTGGTTTCAAAAACAGAAAAAAGATAGATGTGCCTAGAGTCAGTTTATAACTAACTGACTTCTAAAACTATAATCATATTTTCTCAAATCTCGAAAAAAATTACAAATTCTTACCTTAAAAGTAAGATTAACAACAATTAGATTAGTTATTTGTTATTAGGAAAGTAATGAAAAAATTATTCTTTCAGTTCTTATTTGATCTCGGCCTCTTTACCTTTTTGGCAAATAAACTATATAAACCTAAGAGGAAATTCGTTCTTTAAAAGACTGCAGAAAATTCATCAGTTCAATCTAAAGCAGAGAGCATTAAAAAAAAAAAAAAATCAAAATACTATATAAGAAAATGTAATACAAGACCATTAAAAATCCTATTTTCACTGCAATGACTGAAAGGAAGTAAGGTTTAAAAAAAAATCCTATTTTCAAAAAAATAAAAATCAGAGGCTGGTACAGCTGGTCATGCTTATAAGCCCAGCTGTTTGGTAAGGGAAAGTGGGAGGATCGCTTGAGTCCAGGAGTTCAAGACTAGCCTGGGCAACCAAGAGAGACCCCATCTCTACCCTTCCCCACCAAAATCAGAGCGACTATACCTTGGAGGGAGAAGACACCATAAATAGCAAAATTTAGAGCTACTTTTGGTTTACTCTTCCACAAAGACAATTACCGTTTCATTGGGCGAGTGTTCATCTTTTGCTTGTTATAGAGCAGTCGGTTTGCAGTGCAGGTGACTGCTATAGAAGGATCAAGACAAAGTGGTTCTGCTGTAGCTAGGATGAGCTGGCTCTCAAGCAAAAGTTTGTCTTCCTGAAATGTGTAGGAAAGAGCATATGTCAATACCAGATTTAAGATTTTCAAATATGTAATTATACATAGCACTTAATCTACAAATATTCCCTGGAATTCTGATAAGGACTACTGTAAAATATGGTATTTTCAGGTTCCAATGTTAGTGTGCATGTAAACTTTAGAAACCAGAAAGCATAAATAAACTTTTTCTTTTTTTTGGAGACAGAGTCTCGCTCTGTCACTCAGGCTGGAATGCAATGGCATGATCTCAGCTCACTACAGCCTCCGCCTCCCGATTCAAGCAATTCTTCTGCCTCAGCCTCCCAAGTAGCTGGTATTACAGGAGCCCGCCACCACTCCCAGTAATTTTTTTGTATTTTTAGTAGACACAAGGTTTCTCCATGTTGGCCAGGCTGGTCTCCAACTCCTGATCTCAGGTGATCCACTCACCTTGGCCTCCCAAAGTGCTGGGATTACAGGTGTGAGCCACCGCTCCCAGCCAAGAAACCTCTAATGGAAATTCAATGCAGGTAGACCTCATTTTATTGTGCTTTGTAAATACTGCACTTTTTACATATTGGAGATCTGTGGCAATTTTGCATTGAGCAAGCCTATCCAGTGCCACTTTCCCAACAGCACACACTTATTTTGTGTATGTGTCACGTTTTGGTAATTTTTTCAGTATCTCAAACTTTTTCATTATTATTAAATCTATTATGGTGATCTGTGATATTTGAAGTGTACTCAATCAAGAAATGATGTATCTTCTCTGACAGCTTCACTGATCCACCATTCCCCTGTGTGCCACGTCCCTACCCTGTCTTTCTTCTTCTTCTTCTCAGGACTCTTTACTCCTAGGCAAAATATGGCCTCTTAGTGTTCAAGTGAAAGGAAGATTCACACATCTCTCATTTGAAATCTAAAGCTAGAAATTATTAAGCTTAATGAGAAAGGCCTATAAACAGCTGCAACAGGCTGAAAGTTAGGCCTCTTGTGCCGGTTAGCCAAGTTGTGAATATAAAGGAAAAGTTCATAAAGGAAATTAAAAGCACTACTCCAGTGAACACCCATAACACGTAAGAAAGCAAAACAGCCTCAGTGCTGATACAAAGAAAGCTTCAGTGGTCGGTATAGAAGATCAAACTAGTTGCAACATTCCTTAAACCAAGCCTAATCCAGAGCGAAATCCCAACTCTCTTCAATTCTATGATGTGAGAGCAGTGAGGAAGCTGCAGAAGAAAAGTTTGATGCAGAAAACTGGTTCATGAGGTTTAACAGTAGAAGCAGTCTCTAAAACATAAAAGTGCAAGGTGAAGCAGCAAGTGCTGATATACAAACTGCAACAAGTTAGCCAAAAGATCTAAGATAACTGATGAAGGTGGTTACCTTAACAACAGTATTTCCAATTAAATGAAACAGCCTTACATTAGAAGAATATGCCATCCAGAATTTTCATCACTAGAGAGAAGTCAGTGTCTGGCTTCAAAGCATAGGCTGATTCTCTTGTGGGGGATTAATACAGCTGGTGACTTGAAGCTGGAGCCAATGCTTGTTTGAACATTCTGAAAATCCTAGAACCTTTAGAATTACTACTCTGTCAGTGCTCTATAAACGGAACAAAGCCTGGATGACAGCACATTTGTGTACCACATGGTTTACCGAATTAAAATTTTAAGGCCACTACCAAGACCTACTGCTCACAAAAAAAGATTTCCAAAATATTGCTGCTTATTAACAATGGCCTTGTCACCCAAGAGCTCCGATGGAGATACATAAGGAGATTAATGTTTTCATAGATGCCAACACAACATCCACTCTGCAGCCTATGGATCAAAGAGTAACTTTGACTTTCAAGTCTTAATATTTAAAAAATACATTTTGTAAGGCATTAACTGCCACAGATAGTGATTCCTCTGATGGATCTGGGCAAAGTAAATTAAAAACCTTCTGGAAAGGATTTGCCATTGTAGATGTCACTAAGAACATGCATGATTCACAGGAGGGGGTCGAAATAGAAACATTAATATGAGTTTGGGAGAAGTTGATTCCAACCTTCATGGATGACTCTGAGGGGTTCAAGACTACAGGACAATAAATCACTACAGGTGTGGTGATAGCAAGAGAACTACAATTAGAAGTAGAGCCTGAAGATGTGACTGAATTGCTATAATCTCATGATCAAACTTGAATGGATGACCAGTTGCTTCTTATGGATGTGCACAGAAAGGTTTCTTTTTTCCTTTTTTTTTTTTTGAGTCAGAGTCTCACTCTGTCACCCAGGCTGGAGTGCAATGGTGCGATCTCCTCTCACTGCAACCGCTGCCTCCTGGGTTCAAGCAATTCTCCTGTCTCAGCCTCCTGAGTAGCTGGGATTACAGGTGCCCACCACCATGCCTGACTAATTTTTGTATTTT
>CAUYLG010064772.1:0-16676 GCA_963573385.1 Cacajao melanocephalus
GGGGAGTTGCGAAGAGATAGCATGGGGAGAAATGCCAGATATACGTGATGGGGAGGAAGGCAGCAAATCACACTGCCATGTGTGTACCTATGCAACAATCTTGCATGTTCTTCACATGTACCCCAAAACCTAAAATGCAATAAAAAAAAAAGAAAAAAAAATCAAAAAATAACATGTCAGTGTGGATATGGTGAAAAGGGAACACTTTTACATTGCTGGTGGGAATGTAAACTAGTACAACCACTATGGAAAACAGTGTGGAGATTCCTTAAAGAACTAAAAGTAGAACTACTATTTGATCTGGTAATCCTAGTACTGGGTACCTGCCCAGAGGAAAAGAAGTCATTATATGAAAAAGACACTTGCGCATGCATATTTGTAGCAGCAAAATTCTTAATTGCAAAGATATGGAACCAGCCTAAATGCCCATCAACCAACAATTTGATAAAGAAAATGTGTGCGTATATACACCATAGATACTATTCAACCTTAAAAAGGAACAAAATAATGGCATTTGCAGCAACCTGGTTGGACTTGGTGACCATTATTCTAAGTGAATTAACTCAGGAATGGAAAACTAAGCATCATATGTTCTCCCTTATAAGTGGGGGCTAAGCTATGAGGACGCAAAGGCATAAGAATGATATAATGGACTCTGGGGATTTTGGGGGAAGGGTGGGAGGGAGGTGAGCAATAAAAGACTACAAGTAGGATGCAGTGTACACTGCTTGGGTGATGGGTGCTCAGAATCACAGAAATCACACCTAAAGAAATGCATGTAAACAAATACCACCTGTTTCCCAAAAACTATAGAAATAACAAATCTATGATAAATCATAAATAAATTGGATGGACATTGACAGCAGAAATTAAATGACCAAAGAAAAACTACACATTTGGGGAGTTTTATGAACATGGGAACCTTTGCAAGAGATGGCTTTCTTTGTGGAGTGTTTAATGGATTCGTTTCTTATTTAAAATGTTTTAAGAAATTTTAAAAATTAAAAAATGAAAAAGAACTGTAGGAAAAAAAAATCATCCCTGTTCTCTGATACATGTTTATTGAGCACCTATGGTGTATACAAAGATCAGCATGAAATATCCCCTGCAACCATGGAACTCAGTCTTCTGTAAGAAACACACACATACACACACATGCACATATGCAATTACAACTGGGTAACAAATGTCACTTTTTTAATGTGGATGTGGGGGCAAAGAGGAGGACTGATTGCCTAGAACTGGAACTGGTGGTCCTGGACAACTCACTTGACTTAGAGGAGATAGCTGCTCAGCATTCAAGGGGCCGACTCATTTGGGAGCTGCTTCTGCTCATCAGCAGTATTTGGACTTTGCACTTCTTTGAAGACCTCCAAATGCCTCCTCAGGGTCTTCACACATGCTACGTCTGCTCCCTAGCACAATCATCTTGCTCACACACAGATACAGGCACACGCCTCAGACGTCTGTCCCCCTTCAACCCGGTACAACCCCCTCCTACCTGTTCAAGGAGCACCACATACACCTGAAGGCTTGGCAGGACTCAGCACAGCTGCACTGTTACATTTAATAGGACATCATCCATCACATCAGCCTCTCCCATTCTAGGGTAAGCCCCCTGAGGACACCCCAAATCCCTAGCGGCTAGCACAGCAGCCTGGCACATAAAAGCACCAGATACATGATTATTGAATAGAGAAATAAATCATTGTTGAATGAAAAAGTAAATGAAAGAAGAAATATTCTTCTGCCCCTGCTGCCCACTCTCTAAGATGCTAAATAAGTCCAGGGACCATGAACCTCAAGCCAAATGACTCTAAGCAATCTGGGACCTAAGATGAGTTACTCTAGCTGTGGCTGTGGCTACCAGATGACAGAACCAAAGAGATGCAAAGTGTTCAGCCAGAAGCTCAATCCACCATCCCTCACCCAGAGACCCCTATCAGTTTCACTGGGCCACACAGCGGAACTCCACCCTGAGGGCAGGCACCTGCTGCATCCACCTCAACCTCACACTGTCACGCCAGCTCACCTGCCCAAATGTGGAATGAATGCTTCTCTGCACAAATTTTCCTGGGAAAAGAGTCACCAAGAGCAACTGTTTGCTGAATGAGGATCAACGGTACACAAATGTCACCCCACTTTGGGATCCTGGAACCCCTCTCAGTGACTATACTGCATGGAAGGAAAGGGGGAAGGACAAGAGAAAGGAAGTCCCTTGATCCACACTCCTCTGCACCAAACGGTGCCTCTGTGACCCGTCGTCTGCTTTATATCTTGAACTACCTACCAAGTTACCACCGCAAATGCCCAGCAAATGCCTGGTATGTAAATACAGCTGCGCAAATGAGTCAATGAATGAATTAATAAATCAATGAATAATTAATAAATCAATGAACAAAGAAAAGTAAAAGGTGTTTTGGGTTTTTTTTTTTTTTTTTTTGAGACAGAGTTTCGTTCTTGGCGTGATCGCGGCTCACCACAACCTCCACCACCACCACCCGGGTTCAAGAGAGTCTCCTGCCTCAGCCTCCCGAGTAGCTGGGATTACAGGCATGTGTCACAACACCATACTAATTTTGTTTTTGTTATTTTTTTTTTAGTTGTGACGGGGTTTCTCCATGTTGGTCAGATTGGTCTTGAACTCCCGACCTCAGGTGAACCGCCCACCTCAGCCTCCCAAAGTGCTAAGGATTACAGGCGTCAGCCACTGCACCTGGCCGTAAAAGGAGTTTTTAAACTGCCATAGTAGATGGTTCCGCAATATTTTAAAGTCCTACCCAGCCCTAGAAACCCATGATTCTCAGTTTTTCATTTAACCTACTGTAAAATATAAGGAAACCGATTTAACCGTATGCTTTAAAAACCTTCCTTTAAATGTATCACATATGTTACACTTGATTTAAGAGATGTTAGTCTCTTCCAAAACATTTCTGAAGCCCACTTGCAGAGAGGCCAGCTGCTATTTATTCTTGGGGTGGATGTGTTCACTATTTTTTGTTTATTTATTTATTTTATTTTTTTAGACAGTCTCACTTTGTCACCCAGGCTGGAGTCCAGTGGCACAATCTCGGCTCACTGCAACCTCCGCCTCCCAGGTTCAAGCAATTCTGCCTCAGCCTCCCAAGTAGCTGGGACTACAGGCGCATGCCACCACTCCTGGCTAAGTTTTTTGTATTTTTAGTATAGATGGGGTTTCACCACCGTGTTAGCCAAAATGGTCTCAATCTCCTGACCT
This sequence comes from Cacajao melanocephalus, assembly GCA_963573385.1. Taxonomy (NCBI): domain Eukaryota; kingdom Metazoa; phylum Chordata; class Mammalia; order Primates; family Pitheciidae; genus Cacajao; species Cacajao melanocephalus. Next base: position 3,239 of record CAUYLG010064772.1, read on the forward strand.
TGTGATCTGCCTGCCTCAGCCTCCCAAAGGACTGGGATTATAGCCGTGAGCCACCATACCCGGCCGCCCAGCCTCCCCCCACCCTTTTTTTTTTTTTTTTTTTTTTTTTGAGACAGAGTCTTGCTCTGTCACCCAGGCTAGAGTGCAGTGGCACGATCTTGGCTCAATGCAGCCTCCACCTCCTGGGTTCAAGTGATTCTCCTGCCTCTCAGCCTCCTGAGTAGCTGAGATCACAGGCACGTGCCACCACACACAGCTAATTTTTGTATTTTTAGTAGAGACAAGGTTTTACCATGTTGGTTGGGCTGGTCTCGAACTCCTGACCTCACGATCTGCCTGCCTCAGCCTCCCAAAGTGCTGGGATTGCAGGCTTGAGCCACTATGCCCAGCGAGCCTCTTTTTTAAATAGTGTATTAGCTGAGCGTTATGACCAAAGCCAAGCCAACAAGACCCACTCAAAGAAAGAAGGGAAACCAAGTCTGAGCGACCTCTAGTTTCATAAGCATGTAAATTATCATAGAGGGCAGCACAGGGAACAGACGGAGAACAAGGAATCCATCTGGGGAGGTCAGGAGGCTGTGGTGGGACCATGAGAGAGGGGACATCAGTCTGACCCCAGGCAGTGGGCTAGCAGTGTGTGTTTCTCTACTGTTGCTGAACCTGCTAAGACCACAAGCTTGATCTCCCCAAGCTTAATTTGCAAAGTGCAAAATTCCTATTTTCTTTGGTACAGGAAAAAAATCATTTATCTGAGAAGGGAGTCACCCAAGAGCAACAGGATCATTGGAAAGCATTCATTCGTCCACCCTTCTGACCCTACTTCCGCAAACGCTCACTGCCTCCCTCCCAAGCGCCAGGCTCTGTGCTTGGTGCTGGGGACGCAGCCATGGAGCTTGAAGCCTCCTGAGGGAATCCGAGCGATTCACAAGAGAGAAGGGAAGAAAAGCACTTCCATTCAAAACCAAACAGTTTGGCAGCTTTTCTCCCAGATTCAGAGGCGTTGATTCATTCTAACAGCTGCTGAAGATCTTTCATAATTATACCCTTAAATTCTATCTGAGAGCTTATCAGTCATTTACTCAGCCATCTCTGGCTGCCACTTCCTGGGAATGCCACCATCTGGCGAAGGGCGTGAGCTGGTCCTGACACCTTCCAGTATCTTCCGGAATGTGACCTTAGCCCCCAAATCTGCAAATCCATCCTGTGCAGTGAGCCATGGAAAGAGCCAGGAATGGATTGGCAAAGTGCATGGTGGTGCCCTCCCAGAGGAGGACGGCTGCTGTGCACGGGAGGTCTGTCCTCCGTGGGTCAGACAGAAAGGGCCCAACCAAAATGTCAAGTATCACTGGAGTGCCTGCATCCTCTCCTCTCTGTCCCGACTGTAGAGCGCGCTCACTCCTTCCTTCGTTCCTTCATTCCTTCCCTCCTTCCCTCCCTCCCTCCCTCCCTCCAATACGCAATTATCATCTACGTACCAGGCTCTGGGCCAGGCGCTGGGGACACAGCAGTGAAGAAAACAAATAGAAAACCCTATTCCCATGGAATGGACATTCAAGAAGATGAAAAAAAAGACAAAAACAACAACGTAAGGACAATCTCCAGAATGTTACGTAAGTGACAGAACAAGAGGGAATGTGAAAAGGGCTAGCTAGGGATGATTTCACTGAGAAGGGACATTTAAAATCAGCCTCTGGCCAGGAGCAATGGCTCATGCCCGGAATTCCAGCACTTTGGGAGGCGGAGGTGGGAGGATCACTTGAGCCCAGGAGTTCGAGACCAGCCTGGGCAACATGGCAAAAACCCATCTCTACTAAAAAAATACAAAAATTAGCCAGGTGTGGTGGTGTGTGCCTGTAATCTCAGCTACTCAAGAGGCTGAGGATTGCCTGAGTCCAGGAGGCTGAAGTTACAGTGAGCCAAGATAACACTACGGCACTCCAGCCTGGGTGACAAAGCCAGACCCTGTCTTAAAATCAGCCTCCTCCCTGATGAGCCTGCCTCAGCTGTGGCCTCCTCCAATCCATTCACCTAGCAGGAGCCAGGGATGATTCTCCAACCTGCAAGCGCCAAGATGTCATTCCCCTGCTCAATGCCCTCGGGTCTCCCTGCTGCCCTCTGAATAAAGACCAGACTTCTTCCCCAAGGCTCTGCAGAATCCAGATCCTCTTCATCTCCCCAGCTTCAGTCTAATGACTGACCCCACCCCATCTGTCTGTCTGTCACACACACTCACATACCACCACAATGAACCCCAGACACGAGACACAGAGTACACTTTCTCGCCTTCATGCCTCTGCACCACCCTGACCTCACTGCCTACCTAATCTCAATGCCACCTCCTCCAGGAAGCCTCCCCTGATGCTCCAGGGCTGGGGCTGGTTCAGGTGCTTCTATGCCGCAGTATCTCACTTGCCGCTTCCCTCTTCCCTCTTGCCCAGCACTGAGGAATACCTGCTGACTACCTCTGTTTCCTCCACTAGACTGTGAGCTTCTAGTAAGAAGGGTCCTGGGTCCTGCTCATGGCTATATCTAGAGTCTGAACCATAAGAGCCATAAAGTCAGTGTGCAAAAAACACCTGAAGAGAAGGAAATAATAATATTCAATGCAGATGTCAGTGTGGGAAAACAGATTTGCTTATCTGCTCCTAGCGACGATGTAAATTATAAAAGCAATTGAACAATATTCACTTTCAACTAACATTTTTTGAGACCCACATCAAGAGTCAGGCACTACCATGCTCAATGATTCTGTGCATCTTCTGCCGTCTCCCATTCATCTTCTCAACAACTGTGCTGTTCAAGCTATTAATTACCACCAGATGAGAAAAAAACATGGTCCAGAAATAGCCAGTTCAAATTCCCACTGCTAGCGAGGGGTAGAGGTTGGGTTGGAATCCAAGTCTTCAGACTCCAAATCAAATATTTTCCCCTCACCCCGGCAAAACACTTAAACTTCTTTTCAACTCAGTAATCCCACTTCTAAAAACTTATCCTCTGGAAGTAATCCAAAAGAAAAGTTATATGCACAAAGATGTCCTCCGCAGTGTTATCTAACCAAACGCAGCAAGAATATACCCCTGGCAATAACACCTAGTTGAAACAACCCGGGACTCCTAAGCATTTGAAATGTCATAAACCGCTGCAACCTGTCAGCAGACAGAGCAGACCTCCAATTCCCAGCCCACACAAACATCCCATCACACCACAAGTCTCGAGTTTGGAATCAGAAAAGATGGTTGCCTTAACAATCATAGAGAAATTTTGAAAAAATGTATCTCAGCCAAAGGGAAGGGACTACTATGTTGCCATTGAAAGAGAGGGTTGGGGGTATGCACAGGAAAGCCGAAGCACTTAGGATCATTGGTAGGGGAAGCAGAAGGGATGCATTTTTTTTTTTTTTTTTGGTATTCAAGGCAGAGACAATAGCAAAGATTGTTTATACAAATGACCCAAGGACCGGAAGAGAACAGGGGCAAATTGGAAAAAAAAAAAAAACTGTGGGAGACCTGGAATAGACTTGTTGGTCAATTTTTAAATTTTTTTTATATCCATGAATGTTGTTTCTGCAAACAATTTTTTTTTTTACATTTCAGTACCAGAGGTTTTCCTCTGAGCTGTGTTCTTTCCATCATCAAATTGAAAGGTACAGGTGCTAAGACTCTCTCCTGTCCACTTTCAGAAGCGAAGCATAAAAATAACTATCATTTGGCTGGGTGCAGTAGCTCACGCTTGTAATCCCAGCACTTTGGGAGGCTGAGGCAGGCGGCACGAGGTCAGGAGTTCGAGACCAACCTGGCCAACGCAGTGAAACCCCCATCTCTACTATAAACACAAAAATTAGCTTGGCGTGGTGGCGCATGCCTGTAATCCCAGCTACTCAGGAGGCTGAGGAAGGAGAATCGCTTGAACCCAGGAGACGGAGGTTGCAGTAAGCTAAGATTGTACCAGTGCACTCCAGCCTGGGAGACAGAGCTGGGCTCTGTCTCAAAAAATAAAAATAAAAAATAACTATCGTTTATTAAGCTGACACCATGTGCCAGACAATACACTCAATGCTTTACAAGGATTATTTCATCCCTTTACCAACCCAAAGACGCAAGTCCTATCACAACTTCCATTTACAGATGAGTAAACTGAGGCTGGAGTGCTGTGACTTGCTTGTGGGTGGCTGGAATTGTGGATCCCTCCCTCCCTTCCTATCAGATTTCTACCAAAGTCCACATGGGCTTAACTAAAACAACTGCTCGTTATGGCGTTCAAATGTAAAACGCGCTTCCCACCCATGAGAGTGGCTATTACTTAGTAAAACAAAACAAACTATAACAACAAAAACAGAAAACAGCTGTTGGAGAGGATGTGAAGAAACTGGAACCTCATACCTTGCTGGTGGGAATATAAAACGGCACATCCACTGTGGGAATCATTACGGGAGTTCCTCAAGAAACTAAACACAGAATCTAGAAATTCTACTCCTAAGAGGATACCCTCCCAAAATTGAAAGCAGATATTTGTTCCCCAGTGTTCAAAGCAGCATTATTCATAATAATTAAAAGGTGAAAACAACCAAATATCCCTCAATGGATGGATAAACAAAATGTAGTCTATCCGTATAATGGAATATTACTCAGCCTTCAAAAGGAAGGAAATTCTACAATATGCTGCAACATGGAGGACCCTTGAAGACATTATGCTGAGTGAAATAAGCCAGACATGTAAGGACCAACGCTGTGAGATTTCATTCATATGAGATGTTTAGAATAGGCAGATTCATAAAGATAGAAAGTGGAAGGGTGGTTGCCACAGGCTGGGGGGAAGAGGGAATGGGGAGTTCTGTTTAATGGATACAGAGTTTCAAAATGAGAAGACGAAAAAGTTCTAGAGATGGATGGTGATGGTGGTCACACAACAATGTGAGTGTACTTACCACTAAACTGTACACTTTTTTTTTTTTTAAGACGGGGGTTTCACCATGTTGGTCAGGCTGGTCTTGAACTCCCGACCTCAGGTGATCCGCCCACCTTGGCCTCCAAAGTGCTTGGATTACAGGCATGAGCCACCACGCCCGGCCAACTGTACACTTAAAGATGGTTAAAATGGCCAATTTAATGTGATGTATATTTTACCACAATAAAAAAAAAAAAAAAGCAAAAACCTATCAACAACTAAAAAGGAAATATAAAGGAAACCAAATGCTTAAGCTCTAGTTACCACGTGACCCAGCTCACGGGGGCCCATGTCCTTCACGTGAATCTCTACTAAAAGCCCTCACGGTCTTCGCTGGACTATGCCTGGGCAGGGAACACGGTGGCGAGCATTCCTGATCGTAGTGGTGGCACACGGTAGTAGGGGAGGAGGAAAGGAAACACTGAAATTTGGGAGGTGCCCTGATGGGGGCAGACATGGGTAGTTATACAAGCCCAAAGGAAGAGTGATCAGGGAAGCCTTCCTGGAAGAGAAGGTATCACACCTGAGACTGAGAGAAGTCACCCAAGCAGAGGAGGAGGAGGTTGGTGTCAGCAGAGCAAACACGTATGCAAAGGCCCAAAGGCATGGGATAAACACGGTCGTGAGTACTATTCGTTTACCCTCTGTGGGGGAAAGTGGGCTATGGAGACATTCAACTTTCTAAAAATGGGAGGTGCCCCGATGCAGCAGAATGTAACACTTTTGTTACCCTGAAAACACTTTTGTTAGCTAGAGTCCAGGTTGTATCCAGGTGTAAGGAGCCCTGGCTTACGAGCCAGGACAAGATGGTTTTAGTCAGGGTGACCCCACCTTCCGGTTTACCTGGGATAGGCCCCTTTAACTCTCGTAAGATGTCTAGGTTTGGTCAAGAAATGATTCAATCATCCTCCTTTTTAAAAAATTGGGGTAGAAATCACGTCACGTAAAATTTACTATTTCAACCATTTCAAGTTCACAACGCAGCAGCCGTTAGTATATTTATATCACGCAACTGAGGTAGGAGGTGGGACTCAGCTCTGGAAGCAGGCCTAAGACATCGGACCAAATTGAGGACTAGCTAAAACAGGTCAGGGCAGAAGTACCTCCCTATAAGGCCTGCTGTCAGTCTACTATTGCCATGGCAACATCCAGAAGTTACCACCCCTTTGTAGGGCAACAACCGACAACCCAGGAGTTACATCTCTTTTCTAGAAAGTTCTGCATAAACCACCCCTTAATTTGCATATAATTAAAAGCGAGTATCAGTATGACTGCAGAACTGCCTCTGAGCTGGGCACACAGCCTATAGGTCAGTACTGCTCTGCGAGGGGCAGCACCTCTGCAGCTGCTGCATGCTGCTGCTTCAATAACAGTTGCTGGGTTTTTTGTTTTGTTTTGTTTTGAGATGGAGTCTCACTCTGTCGCCCAGGCTGGAGTGCAGTGGCACCATCTCGGCTCACTGCAACCTCCACCTCCTGGGTTCAAGCGATTCTCCTTCCCCAGCCTCCCAGGTAGCTGGGATTACAGGTGCCCGCCACCACAAGCAGATCATTTTTTTGTATTTTTAGTAGAGACGGGGGTTTCGCTGTGTTGGCCAGGCTGGTCTCGAACTCCTGACCTCAGGTGAGCCACCCTCTTCAGCCTCCCAAAGGCTGGGGATTACAACCATGAGCCACTGCGCCCTGGCTCACCTGAATTCCATGCTGGGCAAATCCAAGAAGACTCCCAGGCTAAGCCCCAATGCTGGGGCTTGCCTATAGCGCATCACAACCACCACCCCTATGTAGTTCCAAAACGTTTTCATAATCCCCAAGGAAATCTCATACTCATTAAGTAATCATTCCCCACTCCCTTCTCCCTCAAGCTCCTGGCAACCACTAATCTAGTTTCTATCTCTATGTATTTGCCATTTCTGGATACTTTGTAAAACTGCAATCTATGTCCCTCACCCTAGTTTTTGTCCCACCTCCTCTATGAACCTGCAGTGACGGCTTTGGGCAAGCGCCTGCCTTAGTCTGGGCCTCAGACACAAGAGGCTGAACAGGGCTTGCTAAATTTCCTGTCATTTTTTTTTTTTTTTTTTTTTAAACGGAGTCTCACTCTGTTGCCCAGGCTGGAGTACAGTGGCACGATCTCAGCTCACTGCAACCTTTACCTCCTGAGTTCAAGCAATTCTCCTGCCTCAGCCTCCTGAGTAGCTGGGATTACAGGCACACGCCACCACGCTCAGCTAATTTTTCTCTTTTTAGTAGAGAGGGGGTTTCACTATGTTGGTCAGGCTGGTCTCGAACTCCTGACCTCGTGATCCACCCACTTTGGCCTCCCAAAGTGCTGAGATTACAGGTGTGAGCCACCTAACCCGGCCAAATTTCCTGTCCGATTCCGTGATTCTGATTCAGCTCAACCTCAAGACTCATCGGTTCTTTGTTTACCACTTCTCTCTGCAACTGACACATGACCCCCACCGAGAACAACTTTCTGGATTCTGAGATGTGTATTCTTAGTCTCTATTAAGGAAGCCCCAGTGATTCCCTAAAAAGTCGGTGTTCAATAAAGAAGTGTTGGGCAGGGTGTGGTGGCTCACGCCTGTAATCCTAGCACTTTGGGAGGCCAAGGTGGGTGGATCACCTGAGGTCAGGAGTTCGAGACCAGCCTGACCAACATAGTGAAACCCCATCTTTAAAAAAAAAAAAAAAGTGTTGAGAGGTGTCAAATGAAATTCTTACTTCGAAATGACAAGAGTGGCAGAGCTAATTTTCTTACAGAGTGTGTACTGTTTCTGTAAGAATTGCCATAATTAGCAAAGTCTCAATTCCTGTGTAAATTCCATCATTAGAGTTCAGCACATCTGGCACTTCTGACTCTGGAATTCAGGGGAACAGCTTGAGATGGCTTTCCCCAAACTTCCCCTGGACCATGGGATGTGGGTATGGCACACTCACACCCACAAAAGCATTCTGTGGTATATTAAAAGATTGTGGACCAGGCAAGGTGGCTCACGCCTGTAATCCCAGCACTTTGGGAGGCCGAGGCGGGCGGCTCACCTGAGGTCGGGAGTTTGTGACCAACCTGACCAAAACGGAGAAACCCTGTCTCTTTAAAAAAAAAAATTGTGGAAAATGCTGGGTTCAACGATGGTAAACAGGCGTCTTTCCAGCAGGACTTTCCAGAGCCTTTAATATGATTTGCCTTTTAGACCCTCTAAAGCATAATCCAAACTGCGTCTCCCAGTCCCCTTGTCCAGGGAGACCAGCAACTGCTGATCTGGAGGAACAAGGTTACAACTTATTTTTACCTCTCTGCTTAAACATCCGCCCTTTCAATTTTCATTGGCCTGTTCCTTCCTACAATTTGTGTTATTTTTGGACTGGCTGACCATTCACTGAAACCATTAATTAAGCTGCTTCCGCCGCCCCCACCACCTTGTTTTCCTCTAGATCAGAAATTGGCAAACCAGAGACCACAGACCAAACGCGCCCACTGCCTGTTTTTGCAAATAAAGTTTTATTGGAACACAGAAACAGCCATTTATTTACATATTATCTATGGCGGCGGCTTCTTCTTTTTTTAAGAGACAAGGTGGTCTGTGTCCCAGGCACCATCTCAGCTCACTGCAGCGTCAATCTCCTGGGCTCAAGCAATCTTCCCACCTGAGCCTCCTAACTAGTTGGGACTACAGGCATGCACCACCATGACCTGCTAATTATTTTTTGTTTTTGGAGACGAAGTCTCACTCTGTCGCCCAGGCTGGAGTGCAGTGGCACAATCTCGGCTCATTGCAACCTCCACCTCCCGGGTTCAAGTGATTCTCCCACCTCAGCCTCCTGAGTAGCTGGGATTACAGGCGTCTGCCACCACACCCAGCTAATTTTTTGTATTTTAATAGAGATGGGGTTTTACTGTGTTGCCCAGGCTGGTCTCAAACTCCTAACCTCGTGATCTGCCTGCCTCGGCCTCCCAAAGTGCTGGGATTATAGGCGTGAGCCACCCTGCCTGGCCAACTTGCTAATTTTTAAAATTTTTTGTAGAGAAAGGCTTTCACCACGTTGCCCAGACTATCCTTTGGCTTCCTTCAATCAAGACCCTTTATCTAAGGCTCTGATTTAGTGACAGAGTTGAGGATATATGGACCCGAAAACCTAAAATATTTACTATAGCTCTTTACAGACTGCTCTTTACAAATCTGCTGACCCCTGCTCTAAGCTGGGGAGATCTTAGTCTCCTGAGACTGGACTTCCCCCAAGAGTAGGATGTCCTCTTTCAAATACCCAGAGTTCTTGGCTCCGACTTACCCCTCCACTAGACTTCTTCAGGTGTTCTACATGAAAACGACAAAAAAATTCAAAAATACACAGGAGCAAAAGTTTTCTTTTTTTTGAGACAGAGTCTTGCTCTGTCCCCAGGCTGGTCAGGTTGTGGTGGCCCATGCCTGTTGCAGTGACACGATCGTGGCTCACTGCAACCTCCCCCTCCCGGGTTCAAGCAATTCTTCAGCCTCAGCCTCCCAATTAGCTGGGATAACAGGCACGTGCCACCATGCCCAGCTAATTTTTTGTATTTTAGTAGAGACGGGGTTTCACCATGTTGGCCAGGATGGTCTCGATCTCCTGACCTTGTGATCCACCCGCCTCAGCCTCCCAAAGTGCTGGGATTACAGATGTGAGCCACCACTGTGCCCAGCCCGAGCAAAAGTGTTTTTAATAATCCTTAATCCAGCCAGGTATGGTGGCTCACACCTGTGATCCCAACACTTTCAGAGGCTGAGGCGGGAGAATAGCTTGAGGCCAGGAGTTAGAAACCAGTCTGGTCAACATAGCAAGATCCATTATGAAAGAAAGATAAAATAATCTGCTGAGCATGGTGGTGTATTCTTATAGTCCCAGCACTCTGGGAGGCTGAGGTGGAGAACTGCTTAAGCCCATGAAGTTGAGGCTGCAGTGAGCTATGACTGCACCACTGCACTCCAGCTTGGGTGACAGAGTAAGACCCTGTCTTTACTTGAAAAAATTCGGTCCGGGTGTGGTGGCTCATGCCTGTAATCCTAGCACTTTGGGAGACCAAGGCGGGTAGATCACGAGGTCAAGAGTTCAAGACCAGCCAGGCCAACACAGTGAAACCCCGTCTCTACTAAAAATACGAAAGTTAGCTGGGCGGGGTGGCGGGCGCCTGTAATCCCAGCTACTTGGGAGGCTGAGGCAAGAGAATCGCTTGAACCAGGGAGGTGGAGGTTGCAGTGAGCCGAGATCGTGTCACTGCACTCCAGCCTGGATGACAGCGCCAGACTCCATCTTAAAAAGAAAGAAAAAATTCCTAAATCCCACTATTCTGATGTACAACATCGACATGTCCAATAAAAACAGGAACTCGTGGTCAAAATTTAAATGGAATCGGGCTAGGCGCAGTGGCTCACTCTTGTAATCCCAAGCACTTTGGGAGGCTGAGGTGGGCATATCATGAGGTCAGGAGATCGAGACCATCCTCGATAACACAGTGAAAACCTGTCTCTACTAAAAATACACAAAATTAGCTGGATGTGGTCCCAGCTACTCTGGAGGCTGAGGTAGGAGAATCGCTTGAACCCGGTAGGTGGAGGCTGCAGACAGCGGAGATCGTGCCACTGCACTCCAGCCTGGGTGACAGAGCGAGACTCCGTCTCAAAAAATAATCATAATAATAATAAATAAAATGGAATTAGATCATGTATCCTATTTACAAATTTGTTTTTTGTTGTTATTGTTTCATTTCAAACTATGTCATGACCATCTTTCAGGACAACAGCTTTAAACCCTATATAGCAGTTTCTACAGCTTTCATCATATTCCATTATATGGATATTAGATAACCGATCCCCCACTGCCGGATCCTTAATGGTCAACCTGCCAATCAGTGAACATTAAAACCAACATTGCAACGAACATGCTCATACAATTATTTTCCCAAGTGAAATTTTGCCCAGAAGTGGGCTATTTTGTTCAAAGGGAGCACATTACTTCTGGAACTTTGGATATATGCAGAATCACACTTAAGGTGACTCAGTTCAAAGCTTAGGAGGTCAGGGCTCTCAATCCCTCCCCTGGGGCAGACTCAATAAAGATGTCTAATGAGCAATAAACCAGACCTTGCCCTCACCTGGAGCTTTACTGGCTCTGCTTTATAGCAACATCATCATAAACTTGACTAGAAGGTTTCCAAGGGCAATTTGAACAGTTCACAGAGACGAGTGAGTCTGGGACCAGCCCAGCGGCTGTGTGTGTGTGTCCAGCCTGGTGTAGCTGAAGAGGGGGCAGGAAGGAAGACCCAGCCCCGGAACTGGTGTTTGGAGCAGAGGAAACTCAATCCTGAAGCTCAATTCAACATAAAACACAGCACACAATGCTTGACTCAGAAAAATCTAAGCGTAACACGCGTTCTCCTTAGAGAGGCTGAGATGTGCATATTGCATTGCGGGAAAAATAAAGAAATAATTCCCTCCAGGCACAAACAGATTTCTGAAAGAATTAGCTTACACAGGTCCAAATGCTGCCTTATGTGCAGAGCTCCAAATCCTGGGACGGTCTGATCACTTCCCAGCTCTAAAACCATCAATGGTTCCCACTGTCCATTGCCTTGGGCAAGGTATTCAAGCCTCCCCAACCCCCACCCCCCCCCATCAAAACAATCAACCTAGTCAATACTACAGACCCTGACCACAGTCTCACATTCTCAAACAAATACAATGACTTGAGTGTCTTTTTCATCCTATCCCTTCTTCATAGACAGCCCTTTACCCCCACTACAATGTCCATTAGCCTGATTACTTTCAGAGCAGTTTAAAGGAGGCTTCTGCCAGGAAGCCTATGCTGATTTCCTGGGCCAAAATGACTTCCAGCCCTCCAGGGCAACTAACTTGATCAAAATGCCTTGCATCAGAGAAAAGCCTGAGATTCTCACTCTAATAAGACTGATGTCACCCGTCCAACCCCATCCCCTTCTACCCAGAGGATAAACCCCTCTACTCTTAGTTCCCCTTCCTAGAACCTACTCAGTGCCTGGCACAGGATAGGCTGAGTGGGACAGGGCTGAGTTCCTGAGAGGTGGGAGGTAGCCACCTGGGAGACAAGGTGGCTTTAGGAGGCTCTGATAGCCAGGCACAGCTCTAAAATGCCTGATTTCCTTTCTAATCCTCATGGGAGCTTTCAGAAGTTGCTAGACAGTCTCCGCTGGGTGCCACTATGACTTTAACACCTATATCTCCATCATCTGCTCATCTCCCAATTTAACAGAAGAAAACAGCCTCATACTCAGACCATTAGCTGCTGTAGTAGCAGCTGATTTTTTTATTGTTTTTTTTTTTACTGTTATTTTTCTACTTGCAACAAGCAACGCTGGTTTTCTGTTTAGAATAGAGTTTATGAAAGGTTCCTTTTAAAACAAATATATTTAACTTTTGAGAAAGGGAAAAGTGGCCAAGTTTGGTGGCTCACGCCTATAATCCCAGCACTTCATTTTGGGAGGCTGAGGCAGGTGGATCACCTGAGGTCAGGGGTTCGACACCAGCCTGGCCAGCATGGTGAAACCCCATCTCTACTAAAAATACAAAAATTAGCCAGGCATAGTGACGCATGTCTATAGTTCCAGCTACTGGGGTGCCTGAGGCAGAAGAATTATTTGAACCCAGGAGGTGGAGGTTGCAGCGAGCTGAGGTATGCCAGAGCACTCCAGCGTGGGCGACAGAGTGAGACTCTGTCTCCAAAAAAAAAAAAAGGAAACATTTAAAAATAAAGCACAACAGTAGAGGGGTTAAGTGGACACGGTAGTGACTCATGGGGTTTTTGTTTCTTTAATCTGAACAGGGAAATCACCAGGAAAGTGGAAAGAACATGATGCTGGCGTCAACGGTACAGATGCACGCTCTCTGACAGCTTCCCTCCTTAAAACTAACAAGCCAGAGACTTGCTTTTTTCAGCTTCCTTTGCGGCTAAAAGTGGCCATGTGACCCAATTTTGATTTTAAAAAAATATTTAAGACCTTAAGGGGAAATGGGGAAGACTTCTAGGGAGGTTTTTGCTTTGCTATTAAAAGTTAGATGTGAGCCGGTCACAGTGGCCCACGCCTACAATCCCAGCACTTTGGGAGGCCAAGGTCGACAGATCACCTGAAGTCAGCAGTTCAAGAACAGCCTGGCCAACATGGTGAAACCTTGTCTCTACTAAAAATACAAAATTACCCAGGCGTGGTGGCAGACACACCTATAGTCCCAGCTACTCAGAAGGCTGAGGCAGGATAATTGCTTGAACCCAGGAAGCGGAGGTTGTGGTGAGCTGAGATCGCGCCACTGCACTCCAGTCTGGGCAACAGAGTGAAATTGTCTCAAAAAAAAAAAAAAAAAAAATCCAGGCAGATGCAGCTTGTGGTACTGCCTCTCCTTCCTACCTGGAACAAGGATATACCTGGAGTCACGGCAGCCATCTTGGGACCAAGAGACAACAAGTCCATTTAAGGGTAGTGACACAGA
>CAUYLG010064774.1:0-20344 GCA_963573385.1 Cacajao melanocephalus
TACACCATGGAATATTATGCAGCCATCAAAAACGATGAATTCGTGTCCTTTGTAGGGACATGGATGAACCTGGAAACCATCATTCTCAGCAAACTGACACAAGAACACAAAATCAAACACTGCATGTTCTCACTCATAAGCAGGTGATGAACAATAAGAACACGTGGACATAGGGAGGGGAGCACTACACACTGGGGGCTGTTGGGGGGGAAATAGGGGAGGGACAGTGGGAGGTGGGGAGTTGAGGAGAGATAGCATGGGGAGAAATGCCAGATATAGGTGAAGGGGAGGAAAGCAGCAAATCACACTGCCACATGTGTACCTATGCAACAATCTTGCATGTTCTTCACATGTACCCCAAAACCTAAAATACAATAAAAAATTTTTTTAAAAAAAGCAAGGTGGAAGTCACTATCTCTTTGTAACCTAATTTTCAAAGTGATGTATCACTTTTGCCATGTTCTGTTCATTCTGTTCTCTCAAGGGGAAGGAATTACACAAGGGTGTGGATACTAGTCCCCATTCGTAACATGATCAAATCCTACTTGCTCCTTCAGGCACCTGTTTGGATTTTATTTCTACTAATTGTTTTTCCTTATGTCTAAATCTTGAATACCCTTCTCGTACATCTCATTGCACCATGCTGCTTCTTTATTATTTCTGCCACTCTGTATTGTTAATGCTTTATTACTGTACTGTTTTTCTCACTAGACCAGAAGCTCATGTAACAATGCCTTGCTTGTTGTTATAACTCTAATGCCTGGTACAGCATCTAACAAAATCTAGATGCTCAATAAATATTGTTGAATACATGAATGAATGAATGAATGAATGAATGTTTAAAAGTGATTACAGAAGCCTCTGGAATACTTTAATGTTTCATATTTTGTTTTGCTCTAATACCATCATTGTTAAATACATAACTATTTTACTATTATTCTATTTCATGTACTACTAAAAAAGAAAAACTAATCTACAATTCTAAGAAACTATTAATTATACAAGAATTTCCTATTTCATGCATGTTAAAATGTGCAAATAAAAGTATGAGTTCATGGAATGTGAAGATTCTAAATGTATGAGAAATTAGGAAGGTGTTTTAAACTTAGAATTTTTTTTATCACCAGAGATGTATAACCAAACATTTAAAAAGCAAACATAAAAAAACTCAGATCTCACACTATTAGAATACCTTTCCTTTCCTCCCTTTGTCCTCATGTGCTAAGTATTTATTTGCACATGTTCAAATACTTCTTCCTAAATATATTTGGTAATAATCACATCAACCCATTCTTTTATTTTCCCACAAAAAGCCTAATTCACTGAGTAGTCAGTAAAAACTGCCAATGAATTGGTAAAAAGCCAGAGTCAAATTTGCCAAGCTTAATTTTGTGCAAGTGCAAAAGGATTGATTGGGTGACTACACCACTTGGTGTTGTTCCTCTACAGAGGATGCTGAGCCCTTTTGGTCATGCTTGCAATGTTCTCAAGTTTCTGAAAGTGTGAAATTCCAGTGTTCTAAGAACGCCAATAATACTATTCTGCATGAGGCAGCTATAGCAAAGCTGGAAGAAAAAAAGAAAAAACCTGGGCTTTAAACACTTAATTTCATTTCCTGAAAATTCTATAGTAGCAGAAATAACATCTGTAAAATGGAGATAATTCCTGTGGGTTTGCTGTATTAAATTTTTAAACACCTGTGAAACCACTATGCAGATATAAAGCAATGGCAGTGCAAAGTACAAGGTACTGTCCAAGTCTAGAAGTTAGTTTACAAAATTCTTTCACCTTACATTCTCTCACAACACCCTGGACAAGGAGACAGGACCAATATTATTATCCCCATTCACACGAAGACATCCATTTAGGAAGTGTAGGAGCCCTAAGTTTGCATGTCTAGATACGGGCAATCCAAAACTGATGTGCATCTAAAAACAGAATCTGAAAGTATAGAAAGTGAAAGCTAACAGAACTATACCACTTCGCTTCAATTGTCTAAGCACACATCTCAAAAAGCTTAAAAACCTAAAGAAAGGAAAAGGATGGAAATAAAACCAGCAATCAATGAAATAAAAAACAAACTTGAAGAGAGAATATCCATTGTACAAAGTGTCATTCAGTCATAAAAAAGAATAAAGTCCTAATACATGCCACAACATAGGTGCACCTTGAAATCATTATGCTAAGTGAAAGAAGCCAGACACAAAAGGCTGCATGTTATAGGATTCCATTTATATAAAATAGCCAGAAAAGGCAAATCCATAAAGACAGAAAGCAGATTAGCAGTTGTCAGGAACTGCAGGGGAGAGGAGAATGAGGAATAGCTACTTAATGGGTATCTGTTTCCTTTCAAGATGATAAAAAACATTCTGGCACAAGATCGTGCTGATAGTTGCACAACATTGTGACTGTACTTAATGCCATTGAATTGCATGCCATCGAATGGATAAATGATGAAGTTTATATTATGTGAAATTTACTACAATTAAAAAAACTTAAGACAAAACATTCAAAAGTTGACTATTGGAAAGACTAATGAAAGATATAAAACTCTGGTAAAACAAAGAAAAGGAGAACGAAAACAAATTCTAAATGTGAGAAATAAAGAGGATATTACTGCAGATCTTAAATATATTAAAAAGCAACAAAAGGATATTATGAACTACTTTATTCCACTAAATTTGCAAATTTAAATGACAAGGATGAATTCCTAAATTTATCAAGGCATACAGAAGAAGAAACATTTAATCTCAATATTCTATATTCATTAAATAAATGGAATCTATACTTTAAAATATCCCTTAAAGAAATCTTTAGTCCCAGGTAGCTTCACAAGTGAATTATTCCAAACAATTAAGGAAGAAAAAATGTTAAATTTTATACTAACTTTTAGAGAATAGAAAAAGAAGAAATACCTCTCAACTCTTTTACAAGGTGAATATAACCTTGATACTAAAACCTGACAACTACGAAAAAGGGAAGTTAAAATTACAGGCCAATCTTTATTATGAATATGGACATTAATATCTTAAAATATTAGTGAATTAAATCCACAATTATAAAAACATAATAACATCATAATCAAGTATGGTTTATACCCCATATGGGAGTTTGGCTTAAAGTTTTAAATCAACATGTAATCAACAGAATAAAGGGGGGAAATTATCATCTCAATAGATGCAGAAAATGTATTTTAAAAATTCAATTCTCATTTATAATCAAAAACATTTTTAGTAAACTAGAAAGAGAATGCAAATTTCTTAATCAGATGAAGAACATTTACCAAAGAGAAAAAGTTACAGCAAGTTTCACATTTGATAAGAATTTGAAAGCTTTCCCTGGTGATTGAGAAAAGAACAAAAATATTCATGATTATCACTCATACCCAATATTAAACTAAAAATAAGAAAAGAAAGAAGAGATGTCAAGACTGGAAAAGAAGATCTAGAACACTCATTATTCACAGACAACATGCTTGGTATGTAGATAATACAAAAGACTCTACAGATGAACTGTTAAAATAAATACATAAATTTACCAAGGTAGCTAGCTACAGAGTCAGTATACAGAATCATTTGTTCTCATGCAGTAACAAATAATTAGAAAATGAAAATTTAAGATACTATCTACAAGAGCATCAGAACTACTAAACTCTTAAGAAGTAACAGAAGATGTACAAAATCTCTACACAAAAATCTACAACTTTACTAACAGAAACTAAAGATCTAAAGGGACACATACACCAACTTCAGATCTTGGAAGAGTGGCAATTTAGTGATGTACATTCTCCCCACATTGATCTATACACTTAATAAAATTCCAATACAAATCCTAAAAAGGTTTTGTACAAATTGGCAATGCTTCTCTAAATTTAAGTAAAAATGCAAAGAGTTAAGAATATCCAGCTGGGCACGATGGTTCACACCTGTAATCCTAGCACTTTGGGAGACCAAGGTGGGTGGATCACCTGAGGTTGGGAGTTTGAGACCAACCTGACCAACATGGAGAAACCCTGTCTCTACTAACAATACCAAATTAGCTGGGTGTGGTGGCAGACACCTGTAATCCCAGCTACTCACAAGGCTGAGGCAGGAGAATAGCTTGAACCTGGGAGGCAGAGGTTGCAGTGAGCCAAGATCACACAATTGCACTCCAGCCTGGGAACAAGAGTGAAACTTCGTCTCTAAATAAACAAATAATACAAAGAATATTCATAAAAAATTTTAGGTAGAACAAATTTGAGGGATTTTACTAACAAAAATCAAGTTTTATTATAAATGTGTTATAATTAAAACATTGTGATTTTAGTGCAATGATTGACAAATAATCCAATGGAACAGAATAAAAAGTCCAGATATAGACCAACACACACATCGTTACCTTATTTATGATAAAGCATTGCCACAATGAGTGGGGAAAGATTTTCTTTTCAATAAAATGATGCTGTATAGATTGGATATACATATGGCCAAAATGAATCTTGATTCCTACCCACAGGACAACCCAAAATATATTCCAGTTGGATGAAAAATCTAAATGTGGAAAATAACTATAAATATTTGATAACAAGGAAGCATATTTTATAATTTGGGGGTACATAAAGATTTTTAAAAGAGGATATTCAAAGCAATGTTCATAAACAAAAATGTTGATGTTAGACTTCATTAAAATTGCAAACTTTCTGTCCATCAAAAGACATGCTTAAGAAAAAGACTCCAAAAATAGAATATATTTTCAATACATGTATGCACAAAGGACTCATACTTACAAATCAATAAGAAAAAATAATGTCAACCTAATTTATTAAATGAACAAAATGTTAAATATTCACTACACAAACGAGGATTCTAATTAGCCAATAACATAAAACAAAGTATTCAACTCCATTCATTATCTAAGGAATGTAAATAAAACCACAACGAGATATTCTTACATAACAATCCAAATAGTTAAAAGTTAAAAAGAAGAAAAACTAACTGTATTAAGTGTTGGCAAAGAAATGATGCAACTAGTACTCTCCGACATTACTTGTGAAAGAGTATGCTGATACAACCACTTTGGAAAACTGCTTGATGGTATTTGCTAAAGCTGCACACATATGTGCTTTATTAATCAGTAATTCCGATTCTATATAGTCAGTCAAAAGAAATGTTTACATACATGCATTAAAATACATTTTACAAGAAAGTTCATTGCAGGTATTCATAATGTACAAAAACTTGGATACAACATAAATGTCCATCAATAGAATGGATAAATTGTGAAATATTCATACAATGAAATACTATACACAACAAATGAAAAAGAATGAACTACTGCAGCATGCTGCAACAGAGGCTCATAATGACAATGGTTTATTGTTCATGTTTAACATTTACTGCTCATGCTACTTTTCCATTGCAAGTTGCCTCTGGCTCTGCTTTTGATCACTACTAATCCTGGGTCTAGTCTAGCAAAGCAAACTATATCTAAAACATTACCAGTCTATGGGGCAAAGTGAAAAGAGACACAGAGAAATACAGTGGCACTTAAAATTTCTACCTGAAAGTGATCTGTGTTCCTTCTACCAGTATTTCATTGGCCAGACTAAGTCACATGGTCATTCCTGAGTTCAATAACACAGAGATGTGTACTCAGCCCACTGAGGATAGCATAGCAAGAGGAGAACTGGAATATTTGGAAAGTAGTTGTCCAATCTACCACAGAGGCTGAGAAAATGAGTATCTGGTTCCTGTCTTGGGCAACTTACATTCATGTTTGATATCTGTCTGGTTTACTAGAATGGGAGACATAGGATTCAGAAGCACATGATTTATTGACAGTGCTTGATAGGAAAAGTCCTGGAAAGTAGTGAGTAAAGCAAGATAAAGATAGGGAAAGGATCAAACTGTTTAAACCTGTTAATGGTAGGGCACATCTGATTTTATTATTCCCAAAATTTCTATATAGATATTTACTTTCCTTCTCTCTCTCTCTGAATACTAGTGGGCTTTTCTAGAATTTATTCATGAACTATTTTCCAAAGATCTTTCATTTGCATTTTACCCACAGACAATCTTCAGATTCATACAGAAGCCAATTCTTTTTTTTCTGTAGAGGAAATTGCTAACAGTCCACAGAATGCTTCATCCATACTTCATTTAGATTTTACTTCTTGATAGAATCAGTGACATTCTATGGTTTATGTGATTCACCAGTTCACTGTCAGAAACTAAGAAATCCTCTTGTGTGCAAAGCCTAGAGCTTGGTGAATCAAGTATATGATAACTATTCTTTCACCATTTTCCAAAGTCATCCCTAAAGGACTGAGCTTTTTCTGCTACATCTGTTACAGAGAATATGAAACTGAGTATGTTAAAAGTTTCCATTACATTCTCTGCTTCTACTTAAGAACATTCCTCTTGGATTTTCTCAGTTGGATGGCTTGCCTTGTTTTTGCTAATACGGTCTTTTACATCTCCAGTGAATCACTTTTCTAAACAATTTCATTGCACAATAAAAATGAGCTTTAGCAAAAAGTAAATGATTTGCTTTCTTGCTGTAGACAAATTTCTGCTGTATTGTGACAATGAAACATGAACACATCAATAATAGTGTGCACCTAGGTGTTACTTCTGTGATGTGTAGCAAGAACACTAATCAGGACCTTCAAACTCTTCCAACATTCTTTGGGTGCAGTGTTTTTAAATATTGACTCCACATTAGAATGACGTATGGAGTTTTTATAAAATACCAGCGCCTGGACCTTAACTAGTGGGTTGCACCTCACTTTTCTAGTGTGCCTACCTGCCCTGTAGAGATAGAAACTAAAAGCTATATTCCTCCAACTCTCTTGAAGCCACAGTATACTGAGGGAATGTGTTCTCTTTCCGGGTCCACAAGGGGGCGTAGTTTTAAGGGCAAGAACTTCCCAGTGCCATGCCCCACTCCCATCTCTTTCCATCCTGGAGATTTAAGTGTCTTTGTTTAAATTTTCACTCACGCGGGAAGAACCAAAAGTCAATCACTCCAGTGGAAGTTTAAATGAACCCTTTTCATTGGCCAGGGGACTTGGAGATGGAGAGAATTCCTCACAGGTTAAAAGTCCCTGTCTTCCTCATCTGGGAGGATTTTCCCCCTCTGGGGTCCCCTTCCACCCTCGTGGAAGCTGCTTTTCCTCTCCTAAACTCCATCTCTCTCTCAATTCCCTTCCACTCAGTGTGGAAGCTGTCTTTCCTCTCCTGGATTCCATCTTTCTGGATTCTCTCACTCAGCGTGAGAGGAGCTTTCCTTCTCTGGTTTTCCCTCTTTGGGCACCCTTCTCACTCAGTGTGAGAGTGGCTTTTCTTTCTCTCACTCAGTGTGAGAGCTAGCTGTTTCTTTCTCCTTCTCCTTTTTCTCTCCCTGCCTAAATAAATCACTTTCTGCGAACACTTTTTGAGTCTGGTACTTATAAGCACACTGTGCCATGGTCTCCTCTCCCATTCTTGGGTGAGTGATAGACCAAGAACCTGGAAAAACATCCTCTCAGGGGAGCTGAGGGCTCCCCTGAATCCCAAAACCCCAACAATAGGATGTAATTTTGTGTCTAAGTAGCCAGGGCTTGAGAAAAACTAAACTTTAGAAATAATTGAGGAAAGAGGCAATATTGCAAGCATCTGTTTCACCAGGGAAGCCTGTGGCTGCAGGAATGGCTCTGGAGCCTACAGTTCTTGTGCTTCCTTGAGCTCTGGATCTAACCATCATGGGTGCAACTACCCACATTCCCACCAATGATGCATAAGGTCCCCTACATCCCCGCCACCTCATCAACACTTGGCAATATCAAGCGTTTTAATTTTTTGCTAGTCTAATAGGTATAAAGTAATTTAAAAGTGCTTTATAATTGGAACTTCTCTGATTACTAAGATTCTGAGCATCTTTCATGTGTGTCATTTTTCCCCCTCTTCTGCAAATTTCTTCTTCACACCATTTGTCTGTCATTCCTTGGAGTTATTATCCCTACTACTTCGTAATTTTTAAGAGTTCCTAATATAGTCTACTTGCTAACACCTTTTCAGTCTGTCTTTGCCAATGGTGTTACTCAAGGAATGGAAATCCTTAATTTTGATGATTCAAATTCAATCAGGTTTTTTAGTCTTAGGGTTTATGCTTTTTAAATTTTGTTTCAGAAGTTCTTCCCTACCTTTAGGTCATAAAGATACTCTCCTTTATTGTCTTCTGTTAACTAAAGGTTATCCTTCACCTTAAAATCTTTAACTCATCCAGAGTCCACCCTTCTTAGGTAGGTACCTAGAGATGTTGGATAGGATGTAGTTTTATTTGCTTTTTTAGAGTGAGATCATTCTCCCAATGCCATCTCCTAAACAAAACATCCTTTCCCTATTGATTGGTGCTGCTAACTTTATCTTATATTAATTCCCCATACATAAATATGTCGTTTTCTGAGATTTCTCTTCTGTTCCATTGGTCTGTTTTTTTCTTGCATAAATACTAAACCGTTTTTATTATTAGGCCTACCCTTATCCTTTATTTTTATTTTTGAAATTGACTTTGCTCTCTCATATCTGTTAGAAAATTGTGAGATATATCGTACACCTGAAAGTGTATAAAATACCTATAACCTTCTATAGGACAGTTATAGAAAAACATCAATGTAAACCACCATCTAGGTTAAAATATAATATTACTAATACCCCAGAAGCCTCTGCTGTACCTTTCCTTGACTGCTTTCCTTGAAGCAACAAATGTCCTAACTCTTATGATATTCATCATCTTTCTGTTCTCTCTAGTTTAACCTCCTAGGCATGTATCTTCAAACATTGTTTGATTTTGCTTCTTTTAGAATTTCCCTAAAACAAAATCATACTACATGAATTATTTTTATTTTCTTTAGCTCAACATTATTTGTAAAATTCATCCATGTTGTTAGCAAATATCTCTAGTTGTGGGATAAATTGCTGTCTGTATTTCATTGTATGAATGTACTATAATTTATTTATCCATTTCAAAGTTTATAGACCTTTTATTGTTTTGATTTTTAAGTTTCTTTTAATATAAACACATTTTATACTAATTCACTACTTAATTTCCTCAATAGTTATAGAATTATAATGATTTCCAACCTCTTTTTGAGTCAGTTTAAGGAACTGGTAGAGTATACTAGCTGCCTACCAAAATCCTTTTTATCTGGGCATGAGGCGACCGAGCTGTATTAGTCCATTCTCACACTGCTGTAAAGAAATACCTGAGGCAGGGTGCAGTGGCTCATGCCTGTAATTCCAGCACTTTGGGAGGCCAAGGTGGGCAGATAGTCTGAAGTCAAGAGTTCAAGATCAGCCTGACCAAAAGTGGTGAAACCCTGTCTCTATTAGAATTTTTAAAATTAGCTGGATGTGGTGGCATGCACCTGTAATTCCAGCTACTCAAGAGGCCGAGGCAGGAGAGTTGCTTGAACTCAGGAGGTGGAGGTTGTAGTGAGCTGAGATCGCCCCAGTGCACTCTAGTCTCAGCAACAGAATGAGACTCTGAGAAAGAGAGAGAGAGAGAGACAGAAAAAGAGAGATGGAAGGGAGGAAGGGAGGAAGGGAGGAAAGGAAGAAAGGAAAGAAGGAAAGGAAGAAAGGAAAGAAGGAAAGAAAAGAAAGAAAAGAAAAAGAAAGAAAGAGAAAGAAAGAAAAAGAGAAAGAAAAAGGCTTAAGACTGGGTAATTTATAAAGAAAGAGGTTTAATAGACTCACAGTTCTGCATGGCTGGGGAAGCCTCAGGAAACTTACAGTCATGGCAGAGGGGGAAGGCAGGCACCTTCTTCACAAAGCAGCAGGAAAGAGTGTGAACAAGAGCAGGGAAAACTGCCTTATAAAACCATCATGACAGAATCATGGCAGAGAAAGAAACAGGCACCTTCTTCACAAGACAGCAAGAAAGAGTGTGAACAAGAGCAGTGAAAACTGCTTTGTAAAATCATCAGATCTCATGAGAACTCACTATCACAAGAACAGTATGGGGGAAACTCTCCCTATGATCCAATCACCTCCCACTGATCCCTTCCTCCACAAGTGGAAATTAAAGGGATTACAATTCAAGATGAGATTTGGGTGGGGACACAGCCAAACCATATCACCAGTTAAACTAAATTTTCCAGCTTCCTTCCAATTAGCTATAATTATATGACTATGCTCTTATCAATAGAATGTCAGTGGAAGTAGTCTGTGCCATTTCCCAGTTGGGTCCAAAAACATTTGATGTGTCTTCTCACGCTCTCATTCTTCTTTCCATGGCTGGAATCCAATGTCATGGTGAGCGAGTTTTGACTAGGAAACTAATGGCAATGCCCCACAGAGTGCAAGCAACTCAATGGAAAGCTCTTAGTCCCCTGAAGTATCAGAATTTTCACACTGATTTGGAATAATTACCTGAGATCTCTTATGTGAAAGAGAATATAAATATTCTAAAAATTTAGGGGATACTTCTATACCATTGTCATATAACATATATTAACTCTAAATGTTATGTATAGTAACTCTTTTAATACTCTTACCAACCCTAGGTAATATTATTATTACCTCAATTTTAAAGATTTATTACCAGCTAAAGGTAGTAGTTACTATTATTGCCTATTTTTTTTTAAACTGAGGCTCAGAGAAGGCCAGATTTGCACAGTTAGTAAGTGACTGAACTGGGATTCAAATCCAGAAAATTAGACTCCCAAATCTGTGCTTTTACCCACTGTGATGCACTACCTTCCAGCAATGTCTATGTCCTTTAGGCCACTATATTTGGAGTCTTTGTTTCAACAGCTTAGCATGACCTTAAAAATACAGAAATTTGAACCTAGATAAATATGTGGTTAGAGCAGAACTAAG
Source organism: Cacajao melanocephalus (assembly GCA_963573385.1). Classification (NCBI taxonomy): domain Eukaryota; kingdom Metazoa; phylum Chordata; class Mammalia; order Primates; family Pitheciidae; genus Cacajao; species Cacajao melanocephalus. The sequence goes on from CAUYLG010064774.1 coordinate 10,845, forward strand.
GAAACAGATTTCACACACAGGCTGCAAAAATAAGGACTCTTGTACTGTCATCACAAAATATTTTGTAAAACTATCTCTGGCAGTAACTTGAAAGGTTAATCATCTACCCAGAGAGCAACCAGAATGTTGATGTGTTGGGGATTCCCTGATGCTTTTAGCAGAGGTCAGTTAAAAAAAAAAATGTGTTATCAAATGAGAACAATTAGGCCAGACATGGTGGCTCATGTCTGTAATCCCAGATCTTTGGGAGGTTGAAGGGGGCAGATTATCTGAGACCAGGAGTTTGAGACCAGCCTGGCCAACATGGTGAAACCTTGTCTCTACTAAAAATACAAAAATTAGCTGGGTGTGATGGTGTGTGCTTGTAATCCCAACTACTCAGGGGGCTGAGGCAGGAGAATCACTTGAATGCAGAAGGTAGAGGCTGCAGTGAGCTGAGATCATGCCACTGCACTCCAGGTAGGGTGACAGAATGAAACTCTGTCTCAAAAGTAAAATAAAATAAAATAATATAATATAAAGAACTAGCAGGTGTAAAGGAAAAAGCTATAGAGAATGTCTAGAAATATGGTGCTATACCCTTAGCACCAGGAGGTAAAATTGTTATAGCTCACAGCCCTTCCCAATGCCTCCAAATTAGGAAAACTAGTCATGGGAGATTATAGTAAAGGTGTTGCCTCTTCTTGCCCATGTATTCTGATGGCCTCAAAAGACACAGCATTTAAATGAGAGAGACGGAAATGGGTCATGGTAACCAGGAAGTAAAGTTGGCTTAAACACCATGCTCTGAAATGAAATCTGGGTGACATTGCTGGCACATGCAACCAAACAGATCCAGAAGCCTATCGAGTTTCTAAGGTATTTATATTTCAAAAGCAACAGAAGCATGGCCTGAAAATGTCCTCAGACTCTCAAACCTACACCTGTAGGAAATGGATACTAAAATTACATGATCTTTTCAAGACCCACTTCAGAGGTGGCCTTAAAGCATAACAGACTAGGAAGAATTTCCAAAGGGTAAAATTTGGAATTATAAAGGACATGGGGAATTACACCATGGTCAGGACAGGGAACCATCTCAGTTCCTCTCTGGTGGAATAATGTCATTGCTATGCAATGAGAAAAGAAAAGAAATAACTTTTCAGTGACTGTCAAAGTATGTTCCATTTTTCCTTTATTGTCCTAAGACTGCTTATTGTAGTTATTCTGATCACATTCTAGATTATAATCTAGCTGTGCTGGTGGATAATGATTTTGTTTTCTAGGCTTCCACATGCAGCCTTAATGGACCTAATGTGGAGGCCAGAACATCACCTGGAGATACCGTACTTTGAAGTGGGTACAGAAATTGGACGAGCCTTAGAGAGAAGGGTACAGATGGCTATTTGGTGCCCAAATGACAGGCACAGGCTGCTAATTGCTCACTAAAATTTATCTTTGTCCTTGAACATATGTCTCTCCAGTCATTTGACATTACCCATTTATTTTTGCAATTAGTTAGGTATGGCCAGGTGGCTAGTTTTTGACCATTAGAAGGAAATTAGAAGTGCTGAGTACCATTGCTGGTCCTGGGCCTTAACACTTTGGGTACTTCTCCTTTACATTCTCTCTAGTCTTCTTCTTCCAGTTTGATGGAACACAGACACAGTGTTGACTTGGATTCAACCATGCAGATAACTGCAGTCACTAGGAATGGTTAGCGACATAAGCCACTCACTGCTCAAGATTCACTCTCTATGCAGCCCTCTCAATGCTCTGCCCCTGGAGGCATTATGAACTCCACCGATAGCTCCCTTGCCTTCTGCCTTCTAGTTCAGAGAGTGGAATGAGTTAAGTCAGGATATTTATTCCCTCCATGCTCTCTCTGCTGAGCTATCACAGGTTGGCTTCATCCTGCTACCAATGGCTATAGCATCTGTTGGGAGAGTCTTCACTTTGGCTACTCTCTTCTTGTGCCAGTAACTGCTTCCACCCCTTATTCCTTCAAACCTAGAGATGGAAAGAGCTCCTGGTCTTCCTCTTACCTACCTCTCCTGTCCCATTGCTAGCACTGGATTATTGTACTGCATCTTGTTAGTTTCCTTAGCCTTCCCATCCTTGTGTCAATAATCCCCGTAAAGAACTTCCTTCAGTGGCCCTTTTGAGTGTGCCTTCTTTTTCCTGAAGGATCTGATGAGTGGGGTCTCTGAATGATCCCATCAAGAGAAACTCTCCTACTAATAACTCTCCCAAGAACTGTTAGATGAGAGATAAATAAATACCCATGTTTTTTAAGCCACTCTGTTTTTTATGTTATAGTAATTTAGTCTAACCCTAATTAATAGAGTATGATATATTTTTTTCTAGAAGTGTGTTCATTTCATTAAATTTTCAAATTTGTTGGCATAAAGTGATTCATCGACCCCTCTTTCTCTAAGGTCTATAGCATCTGCATGTTTTATTTTTCATTTCTAAAATTGGATATTTGAGCCATTATTTTTCTTGATTGTCTCATCACATGGGTATTAGTTTTTCTCAGTCTTTTTAAAGAATGAAGTTTTAAGGTTTGTTCAATTACTCCATTATATGTTCCTTTTCTATTTCATTAATTGTACTAGTTATCAAGCAAATTACTTTGGAACTCAGCAGCTAAAAAGAATAGAAATGTTTCTCATAACACATTCTTTCTGTGAGCAAGGCATAAATGGTAGTGTTATTGTATGATCTGACCTTGGCAGTCACACGTCATCTTTTCTAGAATATCCTATTGGTTACACAAGTCAGCCATATTTGATGTTGGAGGGGGATATGCAAGAGCATGAATACCAGGAAGTGAAGATATTGGGTTCAGGTTGGGGTTCTGGTATTGGGGTTAGTGTAGGCATACGTAGGAGAGACCCCCCATCTGCCCACCACCAGGAACGTCAGGTGACCATCAAGTGATGGTCAGGTGGTTATTACACTGTCTCACTAAAATAATAATTGGATGCAGCTGGCACCAGAGAAAGGCAGTCTCCCAATAGACAGATAATACCTGAAGCTGGTGATCAGCAGCTTTCTGATAAGATCTCAGGATCTTGGCTTGGGTGAGTGGGTCCAAGCGTGCACAGTAAGAGGCAAGTTGGCAGTTTAACTGATGTATGACCTGCCACTAGGAACACTCAACTGGTAAGGTAAAAATGCCTCAAGAGAGCATGTGAACAGCTTCAGTAAACACACCGCACATGCGGCCCCTCCCAAGTGCTGGCAGGCCACTGTGTGTGTGGACAGCCCAAGGGAAGAATGACGGGAGAAGAAATGCAAACCCCAGAATAATAGCAATGTATAAAACCCCCAAGTCAAAGGTCAGATGAGGCACTTGGATCTCTCAAGTCACCTGCTTAGCCCTTTTCCAAGTATGCTTTACTTCCATTCATTCCTACTCTAAAACTTTTAACATTCCTACTCTAAAACTTTTAAATAAACTCACACTCCTGCTCAAAAACCTGCCTCGGTCTCTCACTCTGCATTATACACAAAAGATGAATTCTTTCCTTAGAGTAGGTGAGAATTGAGCTGCTGTAGAGCTGTACAGATTCACCAGTACAAACATGGCTTGGATACGTTCCCTGCTGGTAAGACACCTCTATGCCTCATCTTCTTAGGCTGGAGGCATTCAACCCCCATACACAGTTTCCTTCTCCTTTTTCACTCTCGCACTTACTAATCAACTCCCAGAATGGCTCCTCTCAGCCACAGTGGCTCTGCCTCCCATGGCTGATCTCTCAGTTCTCCCTGATGGTGGCTCACAGGGGTGAAAAAAAATGTTAGAAACTACACCAAGTAGACCTGAGACACTAATGGCCCTCCTGGACAGGAGGCTCATGAAAGGGGTAGGGCTAAAGCCTAAGACTGTGCAATGTCTGGGGTTTCCTCTGTTTTTCCTATTAAAATGGGCTATTTTCCTAAAACCAACAACATCTATTTTGTTGTCTCTCTGTGCCTTCTGAAATGGCCTTGCAGATCCACCAGACCATCTACCTCAGGGGCAAGTCTGCCTTTTCTCCACTTTCACTCTGCATGCCACACAACTTCCTTCCCTGCTCATATACATACTCCCGCTTTGTTATTAATATGCCTGAGCTCCTGCTGTGTTTGCAAAGCAGCAAAGAGATGGGCTCCCTTGTGGATTTCTGTTGGCTCATTTCTGGGACAGACACTTACCAGAACCCTGACTCTGCCAGCTCCTTATGACTTACCACATGCATTTCATTTCTGTTATGCTCCAGGGCCAAGTTTTTTGGTGTCTTTTGATGCTGTTTATCTGCTGCATAGGATCTCATTCTAGCTTTTTAAGGACGCCACCTACCTGCCTTTATTTTTTTAGTAAGCAACTCTTTGGGAGGAGAGAAAATTCTTCCTCTGCCATTTGCAAACCCTTATTCCAAGCCCCAAGTCTTCTGGAGGTTCCTCCTGTATGTCAAGAGGGCAAAAAATGCTGCCCTTTTGAATCCAAGGGCTGCTGTTTTTGCAAGCACATGAAGGCTTTCCATGGGAATTCCTCTGGCGTCTTTCCATTTCCTCCTGTAGCAGAGGGATTATCTTGTCTGTTTAAGCATTTGCTCTCCATGTTACCCTGGGAGGATAAGGAACCCCAAATACAAATTTTTCTCCATTCTTCTAATCACTTCCATACCCTTTTCAATATGTATAAGGACCTTCAAGGTCATATTCCAAGGGAGGGAAGTCCAATCCCTTGCAGCTGTTGGCTGAAAAACAGGCTTCTCATCTAACTAAAGAACATGGGAAATAGAAATATCAGAATAGAGATAATCATTTTGTTGCTAGAATGCTCCAAGTGAGAGTCATCATAAGGTCATAGAGACAAAGATACAGGCCAGCTCAAGACTGCAGGCACAATAGACAAAAGTACTCATAGGACAGAGATGAAGGCTGGTCCCAGGCTATAGGCACAGATTACCATTAGAACAGAGACGAAGGAAGAAAGCAAGATTAGGGGTTCCCAGCAAGACCAGTTCATTCTGGACCCCCAAACCCTAAAAAGAAAAAGCCTAATATTTTTCTGTAATACAGACTAGGTTGAATACAAGCTCAGGGACCAGGAATCTTGCCCAGAAAACGGGATCATAAATTTTAATATGATCTATTGACTAGATTTGTTTTGCCAGCAGCAGGGAAATTGGGCAAAAATCCTGTATGTACAGGCCTTCATAGTCCTAAGAAATAGCTCTGATCTTTGTTGGGCTTATAAAATGGATCCAGTGATGATAGGAGCCATAGTCAGGCAGCCCCCTCCTGTTGATTTGGGAGACCTCTTATGGGGTTTATCCAGGTCTCAAGCCCCAGAGGACTCAAGGGCAGAGATTAGTTCAAACTCCACTGCCCCTTCTACCCTATCATATCCAAGTCTCCCAGCCCTGATCCTTCCCTTTCCTACCCAGGGCCACCCTCTAGACACCACCCCCTTAAGTTATGCTCTTTCAAGAGGTTAGTGGCCCCAGTGGAGCCACTAGAGTCCAAACTCTATTCACTATGCAAGGCCTAAGCCAAATTAAAATGTAAACTAGGGAAGTTTATGGAAGGCTCTGACAAATACATTAAAGGGTCCTGTAAGGCAAGCTTGACATTTAAACTCACATGGAGGGACCAGTCAGTCATACTAGGGCAAACTCTGTCTAAGGGAGAATGTGGCTCTATTATGGAAGTGGCCCAATAATTTGCAAATGCAATGCATATGTCCACCCTGGTGGCTACTCTGTGGGGTCCACAACAGTTTCTCAGGTGGACCTCATTCGGGATTACAATATCCAGTGGGTCATGTGGACAAGGGGCCACATATTCCTCTGTCTGGTAGAAGGAATGAAAGCTAGCAGAGCAAAATCTGTGAACTTTAAAAATTGACCTTAATAGATCAAAGCCTTTTTGAAACCTCCACTGCTTTTCTAGGGAGGCTACAAGAGGCGCTAATGAAATATATTAACCTAGACCCAGAGACACCAGAAGGGCAACTGGTCCTAAAGGACAATTTCCTAACTCAGGCAGCCCCAAATGCTCAGATATTTGGAAGAAACTCCAAAAACTAGCACTGGATCCCAACACCCCTATGCCTGATACTCTCAAAATAGCTTCTTCAGTCTTTTGCAACCAGGACCAGGAGGAAGAGGAAAGGGTTCAGGAAAAAGGAGACGTGAAAGGAAAAGAGGTAGCTCCAACTACCGGCTGCTCTACGAGTGTGTTGCCCTCAGAATACCCTCCCAGGTAACTGCCATTCGTATGGGAAGCCAGGCCACTGGAGGGCAAACAGCCCCAATGGGACAGATGGGAAAAAGATCTGCATGGCTTGCCCCTTATGCCACAAGCTCAGCCACTGGATCTGAGATATCCCTGAGGACCAAAGGGCTCCTGGGACAGAATCCCAACCCCTGATGACCTTGTGCTGAAGGGACCTTATGCTCTGGCCAGCTCCTGGATTGAACATCACTACTGAGGGCACGGAGCTAAGGGCTGCTTTGGATGTGGCAGTTAGGACTGTAAGGTTTCTTTTGGATGTAGGAGCTGCCTGCTCAGTTCTTACCTCTTTTCCTGGGCAATTATCCTCCAAATCCTGCCAGACAATGGGAGTAAATGGGGCACCCATAACCTAGAGCTTTGCTTCTTCTCTGTGCTCCCTGTGTGGATAAATGGTATTTTCTAATTCATTTTTAGTGACGCCAGAATGTCCTATGCCACTTTTGGGTAGATATATTTTGTTTAGACTAGGGGTTCGGTTAACCTTTCCTCTACGGCCAACACCCCCTTTTCCAAATGCAATCTTATTCCTGAAGGAAATCACACACAAGGATGAACTACCCACAGACCTTCCCATTAATACAGAGGTCTGGGCCTCAGGAATACCAGGAAGGGATATAATGGCTATGCCTATAGTAATTCCGCTCAAGGATCTTTCTAGTTATCCTTGCAGAGGGCAGTTTCCTCTTCAGCTGGAGGCCAAAGAGGGACTTCGGCTCCTGATTTAAAAATTTCTAAAACATGGATTAATAGCCTGTAACTCATCCTATAACACCCCTATCTTACCTGTTAAAAAGAGTAACAGAGAATACAGGCTAGTCTAGGACCTATGAGTGATAAATGAGGCAGTAGTCTGAATAAACCCAGTGGTCCCCAACCCATATGTAATTATAGAAGTACCTCTAAATGCTCAGTGGTTTTCAGTCTTAAACTTCAAAAATTTCTTCTGTATCCCCCTAGACCAATCCTCTCAATTTATATTTGCATTTGAGTGGGAGAATGAAAAGGAAGAAGTTAACAGCTCAACTGGACAATACCTCCACAAGGTTTCAGAGATAGTCCCCATTTGTTTGGGAAAGTGTTAGCTAGATATTTGCAGGACCTAAGTCTTGATGGGGGAGAGTATCTCCTACAGTACGTGGATGACCTGTTAATCTGCTCCCCAACAAGAGAGTTAGGAATCTAACATCTAAATTTTCTGGTAGACAGAAGGTACAAGATGTCTGAGACCAAGACACGGCTACTGAGACAAGCAGTCCAATACCTGGGGATAATCCTGACCCCCAACGAATACAAACTCTCTGCAGAATAGATGCAGGCCAGCCTTAGAATACTTACCCTAAGCCCTTGAAAGCAACTTTGAGCTTTTCTGGGGATCACACAATTTGCAGACTTTGGATACTTGAATGTGGTGAAATTATTAAGTCCTTATATCAGGTTCTAAAAGAAGGGACTGATAGGGACACAATCTCAGAGAAAAGAATCAGAAGCAAGCCTTTGGGCAGTTAAAAACTGCCCTGTCACAAGCCCCAGCCCTTGGCCTACCCATCATAACCAAACTATTTCAGTTTTTCATCACTGAAAGGCAAAGGGTAGCCCTAGGAGTGCTAAGTCAATCTTTGGGCCAGTTAAACATGCTGTAGGTTACTTGTCAAAGAACTTTGACCCAGCAGCACAATGGTGGCCACATTACCTCAAGGTAGTGGCTGCAGCAGAGGCCTTCAGCATCACAACAGGACAATCTGGCTCCTAATGTCCCACCAAATAGACCCTTTATTGGACATAAAAGGACCACAGTGGCTCACTGACAACACATTGCTAAAGTACCAAGTCTTGTTGTTGGAAAACCCACAGGTAACAGTTGAGCAGTGTTACACCCATTACCCAGCCGCCTGACTGCCACTACCAGGAGATGATAACTCAACATATTCATGTTGTGAGATACTTAACAAAATTTATGCCAGCATAATCCAGACAAAATAGGTTTTCAGATGACAGTAGCTTTGTCAGGGATGGAACTAGATATGCAGGGTATGCTATGGAGTCCCATCACCAAGGTGTAGAGGCTAAAGCTCTGTCCCCAGGGATCTCAGCACAACTAGCCAAACTCATCACACTGACCAGAGCCCTAAAACTAGGGGAAAGAAAGAGAATAACCATCTATATAGATTCCAAATATGCCTTCCTGGTGCTTCATGCCCACATGGCTATCTGGAAGGAAAGAGGGTATCTAACAGCTTGGGATACTCCTATTAACTGTAGGCCTCAAATCTTAGAGCTACTGGAGGCTGTTCATTTGGCTTAGGAAGTGACAGTAGTATACTGTGAAGGATACCACAGGGGCTCTATGAAACTTCATAGGAAAATAAGTTAGCTGACAAAAATGCTGAAGAGGCAGCTATGTCAAATGATATCTTCATGGGGACCTTGTTCACCTCTCTCCCTTTCTCCAATACACTAAGGAAGAAATAGATTGGGCCACCCAACATGGGTATAAAGAAGAAACCAGGAGAGAGATCCAAGATGGCCGATAACTAGAAGCTCAGGATTGCAGCTCTAAGTGAAAGCGCAGAGAACGAGTGGACGCCACACTTTCAGACGAATTTTTGTTGCTCACGGACCAGGAGATTCCCAGCAGAGGAGCCCCACGGGTCACCAGCATGACTCTTGTGGCTGGCATGGCAGTTTTGCTGGCACCCAGGCGTGGCGGTTCTTGGTGCAGAGTAAATGGGACTAGGTCCCCTTTTGGTCGACGTTTGGAGCTCCAGGAAGGCAGAACTGAAGAGGGAAGCCAGACCAGAGATTCCTGGGCAGAAAGGCACCATGAATCTCAACACCGTTGTTTTAGCTGGCGCAGTGGGTTGCTCAGATTCTGGCGCTGGGACTCAACAAGTTGGACGTCCACTCAGAGACCCAATTTGAAAGTTGGCAATTACAAAGACAACAGGTGGATAAATCCACAAAGATGGAAAGAAACTGGCGTAAAAAGGCTGCAAATACCCAAAATCAGAATGCCTCTCCTTCTACAGGGGATCATAGTTCCTCATCACAAGGGAACAAGGCCTGATGGAGAATGAGTGTGTTCCATTAACAGAATTAGGCTTCAGAAAGTGGATAATAAGAAACTTCTGTGAGCTAAAAGAACATGTTCTAACCCAATGTAAAGAAACTAAGAACCTTGAAAAAAGGCTTGACGAAATGCTAACGAGAATAGACAATTTAGAGAGGAATAT